>JBAMBO010001253.1:0-256801 GCA_037044535.1 Lordiphosa magnipectinata
AATCCGTCACACCCGAGGCCGAGAATCTTAACAGCGGTGACGACTAATTGAAAAACTACACATGTAATTCTAGCTTTATACATCACCCATTCTAAATCATCTACTGGCTATTTAGGAACGATACCAAAGTCTCAATATGTTCCCACCAATCTTCAGGAGTCATTCACTCTTCTTTATTGGTCAGCAATAAGTGACTTGAAATTAGACATAAGCAAGTCCAAGAAGGTCACGAGCCATATTGCCATTAAGTTTAAATATTTATCAAGTGAAATTGCTTAATTGTCGTAATTAATAAAGAGAAACGTAACTGTTCCATTTTATACCAATGTGCTAGCTGCTGGGTTCTATCTTCAAGAATTGAAAATTTTCAAAGTACCAGAGGACGAAATTTGACTGCGGAATATAAATTAATGTTTTAATGATCCATGAAAGAGACACCTGCTACAGTTCTAGTAAGAATGCGACTGATTTTTCCGAAAGGTCAAGTTAAATGTTTAGAGACTGCTTTTACTAAGATCTGGACATTGACAAAGGAGGTGTGACAAGGTCTTGTCCTGTTCTTTTCTCCTACTGCTTCTGCAGAAGTCACTACTAGTGATGCCTAGGCCTAGACTTTATGACAATTAATGAGACCGTGACCCCTTAAGGTCCCCACTAGAAGCAAAGAAGATGTCTGGTTCCTGACCCTAGATATGAGATTTCAGTAATTTGAGAAAGTCAAAACAGAAGTATGGGTTCTCCACAAAATGCGTATAAAAAGAGTCAAATAAGGCATTTTTTGTATCTTTAAACTCAAACTACTTAAAATCTCGACGTGATGGACCATTTCTGAAAACAGATTCGTGTTCAGCACACGAAAATCATCTAGAATCACCACTGACCCTTCAATATACTGGATATAGTCTAATTTTGTTGCCTTGTGTAATTTGTTCAAATCTTTATATTCTGTTCTTTATGTTTTGTGGCCCATTTATTCATTCGCTGGATTGTTAGGTCTTTTCTTCTGGGATGAGAATGCGAGTTTGTTATGGATAAACTCGTTGCGCATGTACCATGACGCTCTAGTGAGATTTCTAAGAATTCTTGATGGTAATAATTGGAGGATGTCCGCATTGCTCGCACAGTCATTTCCCCATAGCTATGAGCCATACGTCCAGTCAGGCTTAATGATGCTTTTGTACAGTAAGATTTTATATTCCAGTTTTAGAGGGGAACGGGAGTTAATTAGCCAGTGAAGACCGTTGGCCTTTTGCTTATTTTGAAGTCTTCCGTCGAGGTGTACACCAAGTTATATAAAACATAGTTTGATTGGGGGATCAGAGTCGCGTTTTGTGATATTTGGGAATAGGATCTTCTGTTGAGTGTAAACGTTAGGAGTATGTTAGACTATTTCCCAAACATCATCCAAAATCATCACCGCCACACATTGAATGAAGAATGCCTAACTCCAGTTCAGAACATGTTTACTTCTTCTTTTTACAAAGTGTGTGACCTCACTCAAATTGCTCAGATGTTCAGTTGTTAAGTTGCTCCTAAACTAATCTCAAGGCATAGTGATCTTTAGCTGTTATTCGAACTAATGGTAGCCCTTAAAAACGCACCTTTAGTTCTGTTGTACAGCTGATCCTGCTGACTTACTTTTCCCTTTTGTTAGCCTTAGTGAAATCGTTCTTAATAACTCTAGTAGGACTTCCACTGCTTTAAGTTGCTTACTTCTGTTATTCCATCGGGCCTGGACTTTCCTGCTTTTAAGCAAAGATTGCTTAAATAGGTCTACGCTTTCAGGGAAAGAAAACACTTTCTGTGAGAGCAATTTGAGAACGTTCGCGTGGCGTATACTGTTCCATGGTAACTGGCATCGCTGTCAAAAGTTATAGTGTTGCCAGATGGGTCCGTCGAATACATTCAAAACCTACAGAAAGTTGTCGCAAAGAACAGCTGATCAAAAGACAGTTAGCATAGAGTCACTGAATAAGATTAATTAAAAAAGAGTCACTAAACCAAAAGGTACGCCGGGATCTGATTTGATTACTATTTTTTTCATTCAACTCATTAAAGTTATGCAAAAGGAAGAAAACATCCGTATATGTGGCACGGCAATTCATGGGCAATTTGCTTAACGAACAGGGTTCGCATTACGAATACGGTGAAAGCTTCATAAGCACTACATTTGTCAGTTTATGAGGGGAAGATGATTTTTGTTACGGACCGTATCGCATATGGAATATGGAATTACGCAGATGCGGAGATGCGGATTAGCGGACCTTATTTCAGTTGTCGGGATAAGAAGATTGTGTTTTTGTTGGTATTTTTTGATGTGAAACATCTTTAGTTTCGGTACGGAAGATTTTACTTGGAACAAAATGTTATTTCAGTGTCACGAGACGCAAGAGATGTTGTTGTTTTGTGGAGTGGACCAGCACAAACTCGAAAAAATAAATACAACAGTGTTGGCTGTGGGGCGAAGAGGTGGAAAGAGGGTAACAATGACTAAACCGTTACTAAACAGTGACTAAACAGTGACTAAACAGTGACTAAACAGTGACTAAACATTGACTTACCAGTGACTTAACAGTGACTTAATAGTGACTAAGCTGTGACTAAACAGTGCCTAAACAGTGACTAAGCTTTGACTAAACTGTGACTAAATAGTGACTAAACAGTGACTTAACAGTGCCTAAACAGTGACTAAACAGTGACTAAACAGTGAACTAACAGTGTTTTAACAGTGGCTAAACAGTGACTAAACAGTGACTTAATAGTGACTAAGCTGAGACTAAATAGTGACTAAACAGTGCCTAAACAGTGACTAAACAGTGACTTAACAGTGTCTTAACTGTGACTTAACAGTGACTTAATAGTGACTAAGCTATGACTAAACAGTGACTAAATAGTGACTAAATAGTGACTAAACAGTGACTAAACAGGGACTTAACAGTGACTTAATAGTGACTAAGCTGTGAATAAACAGTGCCTAAACAGTGACTTAATAGTGACTAAGCTGTGACTAAACTGTGACCAAATAGTGACTAAACAGTGACTAAACAGTGCCTAAACAGTGACTAAACAGTGACTTAACAGTGTCTTAACAGTGACTAAACAGTGACTAAACAGTAGGGGGGGGTCGGGGAAGACAGGGTTAAAGATATTTCCCCTATTTAACGTTATTACAAGATTGAGAATATTACTTTTGCCTGTTATTCCTTTGCGACTGTTGTTATCTTCATTTATCTATGGAGCAGCACAAGAATCAAGAGTTACAGAAAAAAAGAATGAACACAGAAGCAAAGTGATCTTGTTGTTGGTGTTTCTACTCCCTGTTAGTATTCTTCTTTTGAAAGATTGCCATTACGAGTTTATATACCAATGAGACAGCTTATGATTTTGAAATTAGTCCCTTAAATTAAGCATCATGTTTCACATCAAAGCCTCATGAGTGATAACGACACTCACAAATTATTTTTTTTTTGCAATTTTCTGGTAAAATGCTCACTTCTACATTGTTTACCATCATGACATTATCACAATCATGGTTATTCAGTTTATACAGTTGTTCTCTTTTGTGGTCTTGAATCTGTTTATTAAGTATAAGGAACCAAAAGCTAAAGATTTACGATTGTGCAGTAGATCTGGCATGATTTCCAACTTAGTGCATTTGCCATATTCGAGATTAAATGATTCGTCAGTCACGGTTCAAGGCTGTGACTGCAACTCAGTATGTATACACTAAAGTCCGTGAAATTTGAAAGTCACCTTTTCGATTGAACCGAGTTGGTGTTAGTTTGATTTAGCTAAAGCTTGTCACGATCTCCGTTTAGCCTGGGCAATGACGAACTTAAAGATGTATGTTATTAGAATAATAATTCAGTTTTTTTTTCTTCTCTGAGGAATATGTGGTTTCAATGTTTATCAAAAAGCTCAACACTCGTCATCAAACCATGACTTTCAATATGCATACTATATAAATTGGTGGTAAAAGTTTCCGAGTGTATCGAAATGATAGGGACCTAACCGATGTTCTATGTTGCTTGAGTTGATTATTCAGTTGTATTGAGTCGTGCATTTGCGACGGATGTCAGTGGTTCGATTAACTTTGGAAATAAAAAAATACAAGTGAACGGTTTCCAACGAAGAGCCCCAAGAAAATTGGAAATATGTTTGAACTCTCGACTCTTGTGCTGGTGGTCTGTTGCGTGGCATACAACGTCAATGCCTTCAATTTATCACCTATTCCAAATATAAAGATTAAGGATCCCCAACTTGACACCAATATGACAAAAGTGCGTACATCATATTTCGGTTACACCATCAGCCTGCGTCCCAATGGGTAAGTGAGAGAGAGATTTGGAGCTGCGAGTGGCTTTAACTTAATGATCGTTTCGTATTGTGGCAGTGTAATTGTTGGAGCACCGCGGGCCCAGTCCCAACTCGAGATCAATGAGCCGGGTGCAATTTACAGGTGCTCGCTCAAAAGTGAAATCTGCCAACCATATGACCTTTTTGAAATGGAGGCAAATAAGAAACCGACTGCCAACGCATATGTTTTAACTGGTACTCACCAGGATAATCAATGGCTGGGTGGCTCCATGGATGGTGGCCCTAAGGATTCCGACATGCTCTTGGTGTGCGCGCCCCGATTTGTTACGCCGTCCGAGAAACAATTCCATGTGCATGGCAAATGCTTTTATTTAGTGAACACGCAGGACAAACTACCGAAAACGAAACTCGCACTTGATCCGCTTACAGTAAATGACAATAAAAAAATACCGATTTACAGCATGGGCGAGCTGGGATTTAGTGCTCATGTCTCTGATGACAATAACCAGCTACTAATGGGCGCTCCCGGCTTACACACCTGGAAGGGATCGGCCGTACGTTATCGGTATGTACTTCAGGAGGATACGGATTTAGGTGGGCGTGCTCGTCGTCGTCGTGATACTTCACTAGAGGTTAAGCCAGAATATATACCAGACCCCCAGAACTGGAATCAGGCCAATGTCTCTTACTTTGGATATTCTGTGAGCTCGGGTTACTTTGATAGCTCGAATCTGACGCGTCTCTTGTATGTGGCCACAGCTCCGCAGGCTAATGAGCAGTCCGGCGAGGGTTACGTCTATGATATGTCAGGCGAAAGCATCACCAAGTATTATACATTTAGTGGCAAACAATTCGGAGAGTATTTTGGATATGCAGTGCTGGCTGAGGATTTGAATGGTGATAATCTGACGGATGTGATCATTTCGTCTCCGCTGTACGCTTTGGAAGACTCATACGAGAATGGGGCAATTTATGTGTTCCTCAATAAGGGTGAGGTGAGTAAGACAAGGACACCACTCGGGAGGGAGAATGACTAATGTTATTTAATCAACTGCAGTTCAAGTTCGAGAGAAAACTGTTGAGTTCACCCCTTGCCAGTCCGGCACGTTTCGGCACCACCCTTTCCCGCCTGGGAGATATCAATCGCGACGGCTTCAATGGTGGGTAGTGATAGGAGCTGGCTTAGCTACTTGCTAAATTCTTTATTTTCACCTGAATCTTGCAGATATTGCCGTGGGCGCTCCATTTGCAGGCAATGGCTCGGTTTTCATATATCTGGGCAGCGCTCAGGGCTTGAGAAATCAGCCCAGTCAACGCCTGGATGCTCCCCCACAGCAGCCCTCCATCAACGGCCCCTACATGTTCGGTCATGGCCTCTCCAAGGGCTCCGATATAGATAAAAATGGCTTTAATGACTTGGCCATTGGCGCTCCCAATGCCGAGTCCGTGCATGTGTACCTTGCCTATCCTGTGGTCAAGTTAAATGTCATATTAAAATCGAACGAGGAAAAACTGACGCTGGAAAAGAAAAAGATTCAAATCCAAGCCTGCTATAGTCTAAAAACAATTTCTAAGAGCCACACGAAGCAGAAGGTGAACTTGACCCTTTTTCTGGATCCGGAGTTTAAGCGACTTAAGTCTAACAAGTTTCACAGCCAAGAGCATAATTTTACAGTAGACGCAGAATCAGAGGAGAAATGCAGCACCTTTGATTGCGATGTGTTCTTTATCAGCTCGGCAATCCTGCAGCCCATCAAAATTGAGGTCCGCTACGAGCTTGCCCAGAATATAAACAACTCAAAAGGTAAGAACACTTAATGCTGAAAAATTAAAGTGCCATTACGTGTCTGTAACCCGAAACAGAATTCTGTGCGACCTGTTCGGTAGTTGATCCCGCGGATCGCAAATCGAGTTTCAAGGAAATCGAGTTTGACAAGAACTGTTCCAGCAAAATGTGTATGGCCGACTTGCAGGTTACTAGCAAGAATTTGGAGTAGGTTCGATTGTGGGAAATATTGGCTTCAGCTAATCTCTGCCTCCGTCTGTCTTATAGATCATCGTTTATCTTGGGCAGCTATAAGATTCTGAATGTGAGCTACGAGATCACCAACAAAGGCGAAGCGGCATATTCGCCCCGTTTAAATATTACCAGCTCGAGAACCGTGAGATTCTACCAACTACCTCGATACTGCGATGTTATAATGTCCACATTAATGTGTAGATTATCAGACCTTTCACTTAACCATGGCGACAAGGCAAGCCTCAACATAAGCTTTGATGCAAGCAACTTGGATGGAAGCTCCTTAACCATTAAAGCTAATGCTTACAGCGTTCACAGCAATGAAAAAAACACAAAGGACAATGTGCGAGAAGATGTGATCGCACTGAAGCGTCACACCAAGCTAGAGGTCATGGGGTAAGAAGTATTTAAGGCAAAGAACATACAATACACACAAAAAAAAAAGAATGTTTATTGATGATCCATTGGATGATTTTGGTATCCATTTAGTGTGGATTGCTAAGACCCATATTTTGACTGCTGGTTCCTATGGCAGCTACAAGATATAGTCATCCAATTTCGACAAAAATTGGGAAATCTGTTTGAAAGAATGCAATATTAGTATTGACCGAGTTTGGGGACGCTAACATTAAAAACAAAAAAAGTTTTTCTCACTAACACCCATTTTTTGACTGCTGGTTCCTATGGCAGCTGTAAGATATAGTCATGCGATCCGGTTTGTTCCGACATATTAGCAGCGTGCAGTAAAAAGAAGACTCTGTGCAAAGTTTGATATCGATAGATTTAAAACTGAAAGACTAGTTTGCGTAGAAACAGACAGACGGACGAACAAAGCTCACTCGACTCAGCTCGTCGCCCTGATTAAGAATATATATAGTTTATGGGGTCGGAAATGATTATTTCTATGCGTTGTAAACATCTAGGCAAAATTATAATACCCTTTGAAAGGTTATACAAAAGTATATAATAAAACCATCCCTTCCAAATGGATCTTAATGGATCTTTTCTTTTGTGTGAAGATGCGACATTTCAAATCAAATATCTGTATGACATGTGCCATCTGTATTTTGTATGTCCTTTGATTTTGGTCAGCACAAAAATATATTTAACCATCATTTTGTATCAGTGGACAGGTTAACGAAATTCAACTGGATAACTTTCAAAACTCCGCCGATATAGTCAATATCTACGAGATCAAGAGCACTGGTCCAAGCACCATTGAAGAATTGGAGCTAATCTTTTACATACCTGTGGCATATAAGATTGCCAACATCACTTTACCCCTCATTAATGCTAGCAGTCTCACCATTGAGGCCATCGATACCAACGTGGTACACTTCAAATTGCTTGAACAGAAGCACACTATATACCAGAATAACCCTGCAATTCATGATACAAGCGAAGCCTCCAAGTACAATAGATCTGTCAACCGGTCGATTGTGTTCAACTATAGTGATCCACACGTGACCTGCCAGCGTGTAGTGGGAACTGTGCACAACTTTACAATAGACATGTCGGTCCATCTTAAAATGCGCTTTAGCGTCGATCTCTCAAATTTCAAGGCTCTCCCAAAGGATCCCTTGGAAATCTTTGTCGATTTGCGTTTAGAGTTGCGCCGGAAGGGTGATCGTGATTCGTCGGGCAAAACACTCACCATTCAACGCAAGATGAGGCCAATTAAGATTACCAAACTTTTTATAGATAAAATCTCTTTTTGGATAATACTTGGGGCCGGGCTTGGAGGCGTGCTCCTACTAACGGGCATTGGCTATGGCATGTACAAGGTAAGAATTTGTTTGAAATCATATGGGTTAGTAATTAGCTTATCCCTCAAAATCCAACAGGGTGGATTCTTTAGGCGCGCAAAGAAGGAGGAGCTGAATCGTCTATTGCGAGAGAGTGCAAGCCAACCGCAGGTGGAGCCGCTTGATGGAACCATCGAAAACGATCTAGAGGATGCAGAATAGTATAAGATTTCGAACTCTCATTTCATATAATTATATTTTCGTCAGTCTAGTCTGAAATTTTTGTGGTCATCTCATTAATGCATTCCATTTAAAGTAGTAGTCGATTCTCTGAAGTCGAGTCAAACATCCAAATCTTGGTTATTTAAAGAAATGAATCAGATGCCGAAATTGAAATTTGAAAGCAATGATGAGATGTCATACTTATGTATATAAATGCTGACCGCAATATATTAATAACATTTTTATCTTAATTATCATTCAACCATATTAAGTGATTTTTCAAAGAATTTTATAGACAAAAGATGCCAAATAATTTTATGATACTTAGGGCCGATTTCCCTTCTTCCAACTAGCTGCTATATATCAGAATTTGCTCTAACATTTGTTAGTTAATGTGACAGATATCTCTATGTAGAAGATGTGAAATCGGCCCGTAGTATTCAAAAACAAAATATGTACATTAAATACATAATTTCCTTCTTATATTGAAATATACTGTTACTTTTTAAAGTACATATGGGCATTTCCACGATGTCGAACGGGACCGTACCGTAATCCGCACTGATTATGCTTTATCATCAGATCAGCTCCCGTTAATTGTGGAATTAGCAGATATTCCTCGAATTAAAGCAATCAGAAATAGACTGCTACCCTCAGGGACTGATCTGGAGAGATTTAGGAGAGACCTTGAATCTTGAGATTGTGCTACCTGTAAATTCTTCTCCTCCTGGCTTTAGATATACTTGTCACCTAACGTCTGCGCTTGACACTTTGATATTAATAAAGAGGCGGCTCCTCAGATAGTATGTTCGCACAGCTGACTCTAATGTGGATAGGGTGTATCGAAGTAACATAAACAAAAAGCTATTGACCGCGTTCTTGAGAGCGTAATGACTCAAGCACCAACTACAACTAACAGTTGTAACGCTTGTATTCGCAACAAACTTCAGCTGACCGTTAAATTTATTTTGAATTGCGAATATCGTAAGGGTAAAGCGCCATCCATCGGTAGCGATATAGAGAAAGTAATGCAAAGACAAGGAGCGAAAATTATTTGCTATGCCTTTCTCTCAAGATGGCCACTTTCACCACACCATGGTAAAAAGTTCCCTCCAGAACTCCAGCGTCATAGTCGTTCTATTCCTCTTTGAATGGTGCTCCAGACCAGTTGTGTTCGCGCTTACAACTCCGACCATTTTTCATCCCAAAGTAAAAGTTTTTAAGCGAAAAAGTATAAGTGTCGCGAGTGGTCTTCGACAACATCAAGGAGAACATATAAGGAGAACAAAAAGAAAAGCATTTCGTTGGCGCTAAGCCTAGCAATAGGGTGAGTTAATTTTGTCCTCAGTTTGAGTGGGTTCTGTCCACTAGTAGAGGCTGGATTCAACTTGGATTGATTTCCAGGTTTGGCGCCCTATCTGGAGTCAAAAATTAAACCCTGGGCCAAGCTGGATTAAGCTTAAGTTGAGTGGCGGAGCTACCAGCGTTTTTGGAGTCACTTTTAAAGTCGGCAAAACTCCACCTTGAGCCCCCATTTCCAACGCAACTAAGCGAGTGTTCCCAAAATATTCACTCGAGTTTGAGTTTTTTTTTGTGAGCGCAGCCCTGCTAAATCGTCTTCGTGGGAGGAGGTTCAGTCTGCGATCGAGCGTGGTGTGGCTATCATTGCCGACAAGAAATCGCTGTTTTTACATTCGGATCGGATAACTAAAGCCCAGACGAAAAGAGTCCCGTTTTAATCGAGCGCATAATAGTGCTGGTGGCCTGTTGGACCGACGACGGTTCAAAGTTCAATCCAAAAAAAGGAACGAAGAAATTCGCATGAAAAAAAAAAGAATCAGTGAATTGCCAATGAATAAGTTGGTGTTTTAATTAGTTTAAATTTAGGATATTAAATTAGGGTTTAATTCAAATCCCATATGAGGCCAAACAAAAATTAATGGCCGTTGCGTAAAAATTAAATTCTTTTTTTTGTGTGTAAATGGCCCTGCAAGCTGAAAGCAGAGGAGAAAACTAGTGAGAACAGTTTTTTTTGAGTGAATTTTGAGTTTTTTTCCCTTATTAATTGAACAGCGGTCCCAGCATCGGAGAAAGTACTTTCGGCGATGGATAACAAGACTATGTAAGTGTTCAACCAATTGATTGTTTAACCAGTGTAAGATATTAAAAAAAAAAGAAGAAAAAAAAAACTATTTCCGTTAAAATTATAACTCTAAATTCTCGCTCAAGAGTTGTTCTCTTTCCTCAAGCGCCTCGTTAAGCTTGGACCGCAATTTAGCGGAGACACCAACCATAAGTTGAGTGATTTTGCCTTTCACATATTAGCGAGCCATTTGCTTTTGGTTATTCAATGCCATTTAAAATGTTTTATTCGTGATTAATTTTTAGTTATCATCATTTCCTTTGATTTTAAACCCTACTCGAATTTTATTTGATTTTAAACCATTTTTAGATTTACATTTTAGGTTTTAACTTCCTCTTTAGTTTTTTTTGGTAATTTATATATTATAATTTTAAATTTTATTGTTGGTTCGCTATTGTTTCCTTAAGATTATTTTTTTTTTTCCAGCGATGCCCGAATCGATGACTAGTTTTAGATTCAATATTTAAATAAAATTCTTTATAATGTTCTAAACCAATATTTTTGATCTCTACTAGCATGCCACCCCTGTAGTTCTCTTTAGTTTAAAGGGGTCATTCGAAATATATTTTAGGGATTTTCCTTGGCGCTGAATGACCATGGAAGGGAGGGCGATCTACCTCATTAACATCTGAGGAGCCAGCGTTTGTGTTTTCTTGCTGAAGTACATCCTGTCCTATCTTAGGCTAAGTGTTTGTGTGTTCTCTCCCGGTTTTTGTGATAGCTTGTCAGAGCACGCGAATCTAAAAGGAATATCTATGTAAAGGCCAACCATAGGGGAGAAGCAAGATCACCACCCCAATTGCCGACGAGCTAGAGCCGGAAAAAAATAACCGCGTGCGCTCTCTCCTATGCCGACCACCAGCCTGGATCTTAACCCGTAACCCGTTACACAAGTTATGAGCAAAAAACAGCCAGTTAACACCCCGCCCCCACCCATCACCTCAGCTTTCCATTGAACAACGGCAATCATAGTGAGAGAGAGAGAGAGAGGGAGAGAACCTTACAGATGAGCGTATAATATATAATATTATATTCGGGGGCAAATGAACTGTTACAGAGTATGTTATAATCGGGCTTTACCGACTTTCTCACTTGTTTTTAGTTGAATCAACGACTTTACGACTTTAGTACATAATTTCTGACACAGTCATCAACATTTTTATCTTTAAAGTTCCGGTACTGCTTCGTTTCCTTTATGTACATTTTTCTAACAGTGAGACGTTTATGTATAACATATGTGAAAATAACGAAAGTTGTTCCATCCCGATGGTAAAATGCACTTTTCGAATTCTACTAAACGCCAATGTGACAGCTTTAAAACTAACGGACGACCTCAGATAAAAAGCTTCTCCGCCTCTTCTAGCTTTCTTCTATGTTGCTATTGGAGCGGCTGCTTTTAGCCTTGTTTCTCCTAATTTTAACTTGCTTATACCTTCACTTATGTTAAGCTGATCGTTACCAACTTTGGTGGATCGATAAATAATCCTCATAACGACATTTATTGATTGTTGAAGTTTCATGTGTGGAAGATAAGTACTTCTTAAATTGCTGGAGACAAAATAAACTTAATCTGGCTACATACTATATATACATTCCCAATTTGGTTTCTCTAGCTCTTACCCTCTCGAGCCGGCTTAAACTTGCTAGTTGAAATTAAAGAATTAATACAATTATTTCTGAACCAAAATATAATATGACGAGCGCTCATACGCCCCACCAGGTAAGCTCAAAGACTGAATTGCACGCTGTGTTTTTTGGACCTGATTTTTATACCCTTGTAAAGGGGATAAAAAAATTGTCTAGGCAAGAAGGAAGCATCTCCGACCACACAAAGTATATATATATTCTTGATCAGCATGACGAGCTGAGGTGATATAGCCATGTCCGTCTGTCCGTCTGTCCGTCCGTGTGTTTCTTTGCTATCTCTTCTTAACCAAACTTTGCACGAAGCCTTTTGGTACAAATACGCTGCACATTTGTCGGAATCGGCCGGATCGGATGACTATAGCATATAGCTGCCATAGGAACTATCGGTCGAAAAAGTAGTTTTAGTTAGAAAAACTTTTTTGTCTTCAACGCAAACAAGCCCAAATCTCGTTTTTCTAAGTTTTTTATGCATTCACATAATTCCACCAAGTTTGATGAAAATCGGTCAACTTTATATGCTTTATATTATATGCCATACAAAATATACACTAAGAAAAAACTAGAACGAATAATTTGAGTACGAACGCTCTTGAAAAAAAAATTAGTCGCTCTTGAATTTTCAAGAATTTCGCTCTTGGAATCGAGATAAATTCGTTCTAAACGTTATCAATTTTGTTTTTTATAGGCAAGGGGGGTGAGGGTAACTAAACTTTGAGAGAGTAGCGTTGGAGTCGCTCTCGCAGAGAGTGAGGGCGCATGCGCAATTGGTCGTTGAGAGAATGAGAGCGCAGAGAGTGAGAGCGCATGCGCAGTTTGTTGTTGTGCGACGAAAGGCAAGTGCGTTTATTTATAAGTGTGATTTCGTCGCGTCTTCTAGCTTAGGGAAGTTAGCTGAGCTCGTAAAGCTGCCCGTCGCCTGTGTATGTTTTCAGTCTTTCAAGGTACCGTGTTCAAGTCCCAGAAAGTAGCAAAAAAAAAAAAAAATCTATGTGGGGTTATCTCAAAATCAATCACAGTTTAAAACAAAGTGGTGGGGTGGAGGTTGGGTTTGGTTTGGTTGATAATGCTGAGTGGGGAGGGGGGGAGGGAGACGGACAACGTCGGTCGGGTCGGGTCGGTAGTGTCTCTACCACACACCCCCCCCCCCCCCCCCCCCAAATATTCTTTTGAATTTTTTTATTTTGAGAATTATTCGTTCTTGGATCAAGTACTGAAACTCTTGAATCAATAATTATTCAAACTTGGATCAAGAGCTGAAACTCTTGAATCAGGAATGTCGGGATCAAAAATTCACTCTTGAAACAAGAATTTCGCTTTTGGATCAAGAATTTTCACTCTCACCGTACTTTTGAGAACGAATGCTCTTGATTCAAGAGCGAAATTCTCTATTTTTTCTCTGAGTGTATGTCTGAAAAAAGTCTTTGTATGCAAAACTTTTTTGTTTTCAATGCTATCGCTCCCAAACTTGTTACTGATCAATATTATATGCTACTGCACAATTCTACCATGTTTGATCCAAATCGGATGACTACATCATAAAGCTGCCATAGGAACCATCAGTCGAAAAAGTAGTTCTAGTGAAAAAAACTTTTTTGTTTTCCATGGTAGCGTCTTTATAACTTCCAGTTTTTAATATTATCAGTTTTCACACAATTTTGGGGATTTGGGTCAAAATCGGATGAATATATCGTATAGCTGCCATATAAGAAACTAGCAAGCAAATGCTCAAAGTAGTGGCGCCATCAAGCTACAAGGGCAAGTAAAAATGCAAATTGTGAGTCCAGATATTTAAGATTATAAGTAAATAAAGCGTTTGTCCTTTTTGTTGTCCAATTTTGCAGCGTGTTGTTAATGTGTAATTTTAGGTTGATCCTAACCAGTGAAGCTGTGTTTTGTGGAATATTAGTTTAGCATGTCACAACGTTGCAAAATGTTTTAAATGCAAAGTTATTTACAAAAATGTGCAGATTAATGTGTAACTAGCATTTCTTGCTCCAACGTAACCAACGAAAATTTGCTTTATTGCAGCTGAATTCGTGCTTAAGTTGAAGATATTTCATGAGAGAGAGATAGAGAAATGTTTTCGCTTGGTAGCGTCAAATACAAAAAAGTTTTGAAAGTCGTATTTAGAGCTATAAATAAAAGTACGAACCGAATTTCAGTTCAATAGCGTAAAATACAATAAAGTTGGAGTAAATCGGACAGATCAGCTATATGAAATAGTATGCCGAATCGAACCATGTTCGACAAGTCGCCAAAGAGGCGAAAAATACGTGTTCAAATTGAATTTAAGTTCAATTTCTTTAAAACCAACGAAGTTGGTGCACATTGGCCAGATTGAAATAGCTGATCAAGAATATATAAACTTTATAGGGTTGGAGAAGCAGCATGATCCCCTTTTACCTATTTATAATGGGTGGCCTCGGTTCGCTTTCTATGTGTACTTTTGAACCAGCAGCATACAGCGATAAAAGACTCACACTCAGAGCAATATACTTGGCTTAGGATTCACTTTCTATCATGCTATCATCCTATCAACAGCAGACAGCAATGCTTTCAGCCTACTTACTAGATATTTGCTCCAAGTTCATAGTCGTCCATAGCTCAGTTACCTTTTGTTTCGTTTCATTGCAGCATAATTGTGGGAGCACCGCGTGCCGAATCCACATTGGAATCACAACGCAAGATTAATGAGACGGGCGCCATTTACAAGTGTTCGATAAGGAAAGGAACCTGCAGTCCGTATGTCTTTGATGACGTATATACCTACGATTCGACGTTCAAACATAACCAATGGCTTGGTGCCTCCATGGACGGTGGCACCAAAGATACAGACAAATTTTTGGTGTGTGCTCCCCGTTTTGTAGCGCCGACTCCCAATACTTATCTTATGCATGGTAGGTGTTATTTTGTAGCCGACACACTGGCTGATCATCCGGAAAATGTGAGCAGTATTTCGCCTTTGCGTTCCAAAGATGAGCAAGTGAAGAAGAGAGAAGACGGGCATCTATACTACTATTACATGCTTGGCGAGCAGGGTTTGAGTGCTCATGTCTCGGATGACAATACCCAGTTCCTTATTGGCGCTCCCGGTATACACACCTGGAAGGGATCGGTTATACGCTACCGGCAGGTGTCTTTGGCGGACAAACACACAGTCAGCAATCGCGACACAAGTGGTCAGTGGCGCCGTAAGACTCGTAGTGATGACAGCACACCGTATATAGCCTACGAAACAGATATACCTAATCCTCAGCGCTGGGGCCAACCGGACAATTCGTATTTCGGTTACTCGGTGGGCTCGGGTTACTTTGATACCTCGAATCTGAAGCGTCTCTTGTATGTGGCCACTGCGCCACAGGCCAATGAGCAGTCCGGCGAGGGATACATCTTCGATGTGCGTGGCGAGAACATTGAGAAGTATCATGTGTTCCGGGGTGAGCAATTTGGAGAGTATTTTGGTTATGCTGTGCTAGCTGAGGATTTGAATGGTGATGGACTGACGGATGTCATCATTTCGGCTCCGCTGTACGCTCTAGAAGATTCCTATGAGAATGGGGCAATTTATGTGTTCCTCAACAAGGGACGGGTGAGTAAGACTAAGGGGTCAACAGGAAGCGAGTGACTAAGGTTTTTATTTCTTAACAATTTTAGTTTAAATTCGAGGTCAAGCAGCTGCTTTCACCCGTTACAAGTCCGGCACGATTCGGCACCACCCTTTCCCGTCTGGGCGATATCAATCACGATGGCTTCAATGGTGGGTAGTGAGTAGGATTGACTTAGCTTTTTGCTAAATTCATTCTTTTCTTCTAATTCTTTGCAGATATTGCTGTGGGCGCTCCATTTGCAGGCAATGGCTCGGTTTTCATATATCTCGGCAGCGAGCAGGGATTGAGAAATCAGCCCAGTCAACGTCTGAATGCTCCTTCACAGCAACCCTCCAAGTATGGCTCACATATGTTCGGTCATGGCCTCTCCAAGGGCTCCGATATTGATCAAAATGGCTTCAATGATTTTGCCATTGGAGCTCCGAATGCCGAGTCCGTCTACCTGTACCGTGCCTATCCTGTGGTCAAGTTGCACGCCAGTGTACGATCACAAGCGCGTGAAATTAAGTCCGAACAGAACAAGGTACAAATCACAGCTTGCTATGGACTAACCACAACGGCCAAGGTGACTTCGGCCCAGCAACAGGAATTGGACATGCGCATTCTCATCGATCCGCAATTGAAGCGTGTCAAATTCACAGAAACCCAGAGCAATGAGGTGAACTTTCAAGCCAATGCAAGCTCACAGCAACAGTGTCGCAGTTTTGAGTGCGAAGTACGCTACAGCCAGAAAGATATATTCCAGCCCATCGAACTGAAGATGCAGTATGAGCTATCCAAGAAGATTCCAGACTCGGAGAGTGAGAGATAAACATACCTCTAACAAGGGATAGCTAATCCATTATATTTATGCCAGCTACAGAATTCTGTGAGACGTGCGTTGTGGTTGATCCTACAGATCCCAAGGACTGCAGTCAGAAGATCATAATTAGCACGGGTTGTGCTAAGGATATTTGTATTGCCGACTTGCAGCTGAATAGCAAGGATGTGAGGTGAGGTCTTAGCTTAAGGGTGGTTGGTACAGTGTTTCAACAACTGAACGGAGGTGTGGGTTCATTCTATGATTTCAAAACATCTTTAAACTTTTATGGAACTCCCAGTTGTTCCCATAGTGTGAGAAACTGGTTGGCGAGACCAACTTATGAGTGTGTGATTCGATGAGCACTAAAAAGAAATCAAATTGGCTGTAGTCTTTCGTGCTCTTCAAGTCCAATTCCAAACCGATAACTAATTTCTATTTTCTTCTCTTATCTCATAGCTCCTCGTTTACCCTGGGCAGTGCCAAAACTTTGCGTCTAAACTACGAGATCACCAACACTGGCGAAACGGCATACCTACCTCAGATCAATGTCTCCAGCACGATTCGTTTGAATTTTGCCGAAATTCCCTGGAACTGCAAGGTAAGCGAAGCCATTATGGTCTGTGATCTCAACGGTGAGCGTCCACTGGCCAAGGGGGACAAGAATAACATCAGCATCAGCTTTGATGTGAGCAATTTAGTTGGTAGCACATTGTCTATCCAGGCTGAGGTCTCAAGCACGGGCCAAGAGAAGAATCCCATGGACAATGTTCAAACCAATGTGATCAGTCTGACGGAGTATACCGAGATAGAGGCCACGGGGTAAGTAGAATTTGGGGAATGTTCCGTAAAATATTTACCCATTGTTGTTGTTATGTTCCAGTGGTCCGACGATTGCCCCAATACACTTGGAACAATACCAGAACTCCGTTGATATGATCAATAACTATGAGATCAAGAGTAATGGCCCCAGTACCATCAAGGCTCTGGAGCTGGTCTTCCATATACCTGTGGCATACAAGAATTCCGGTTCAACGGCCACCATACCCATCATCAATGTGAGCAATCTCACCCTGCAGGCCACCTATGATGCCCAATTGCTTGGCATTGAACTTTATGATCAAAACAATACCCAGCTGATAATGAACCCCGTTGAGATATCCACCACGGTGGTCAAAAATTCCATGACGCGTAAACGACGTGACCTCAAAGCTGTCACCCCCAATCGCGAGGAATATGCTCACATTTCCAATGACAAGGCACATGACCTGATCAGCGAAGACTTCAAGGGAAAGCTGCCGGCCAACCGTACGATTCTGTTCAATTGCAGTGATCCCGAGATAACCATTTGCCTGCGTGCCGTGACACGGGTGTATAATTTTAAGCCGGAAACGTTGGTTAATTTGAGTATGCGCTTTAGCGTTAACCTCAACGAAGTCAATGCTTTGCTGGTGGATCCATGGGAATTCTTTGTCATACTCATTGATCTGAATGTGCGCAAAGAGGGAGACCCATTGGCCAAAACCTTGTCCATTAAGCGTAAAATTGAACCAAATGTGATATCCAAACATTTGGTATCCAGCCTGTCCATCTGGATTATCATTGGGTCCGTGCTGGGTGGCCTGCTGCTGCTGGCGGCCTTGAGTTATGTCATGTATAAGGTAAGAGTACGAACAATTTAAAAGTTATGCCTTCTTATTTCTTCCCATGTCTATGCTTTCTTCCGATTTAGTTGGGATTCTTTAAACGTGCGAAAAAGGACGAACTGGAACGGCTGGTGCAGCAGAATCCCAGAGATCACGAGACCGAGAATCCTAGCAGCGGCGACAACTAATTGAATTGGCTAATTGGGAATGAGACTAAAGTCTCAATGTGTTTCCACCAATCTTCCGGAATCATTCAATTTTCTTTGGTGGTCAGCATTATTTAGTTTAACCACAACTAAGTTAGACATAAGCAATTCCAAGTAGAATCGAGTCCTTTTGTGTAAATATTTATTAATTGTCTTTTGTTTTAACGTGTTTTTGCTAGTTTTAAGCGGAAAAGACTTCAAAATTTTGTAACAGAAAGTTAGATTATTATTTAGTATTATGTTAGAGAATAGTATTTAATAAAGAGAAACGTAACTGTTCCATTTTACACCTATGTATGTACCAGCTGATGGGTTCTTTCTTTAAGAATTGAGAAGTTTCAAAGTACCAGAGTCCGAGATTTGACAGCGGACCTAAGATCGTTATGAAGATTTGATAGACGGCATTAGTAGACGGGTAAATATGGGAGATGTTGTCCGAACGCTCTAAATAATCTCGGAATTTCAAAAATTCTCATTTGAGTTTAGATTACACAAGGCAATAAATTCAAAGTTTTTCAGTATATTAAAGGATTGGTCGTGATTCTAGATTATTTTCGTGTGCTGAACACGAATCTGCTTTTGGAAATGGTTCATCACGTCGAGATTTTTAGTCATTTGTGCTTAAAGTTGCTTAAAATGCCTGTTTTGCCACTTTTTTAGGCGCGTTTCGTGGGGAATCCGCTTATTTTATTTTGACTCTCTTTGATATTATAAAGATGAAGTCTTAAACTTTCAAATAATATATCCCAAAGAATTTTACGATTTTTTTAAGCGGAAATATACTATTTTGAATACAAGTGCAGGAAATGACATAAATGTCTACTATCCAAAGGTAAGCTTTGCAAAAACAGTTTAACAGGCTAGTGATTTGTATAGAATTTTAATGTAAATTTTAAACAACACCCATTGCATACCTATGGGCTGTACAAAATTATGTCACATCTAGCACATGTATTAAAAATGGTTTATCTTCGCAGATTTATTCATATATTCATGATATTTATATAGATAAATATTAGTTTACAGACTTTTTATATGTTCTCAATGGATAATGCTCCCCCTTTTACTAGATACTTACTTGGCCTATTTCCACCATAGAAATTATACATAATTTCTTGACACTTCATGAAATGAAGGATTTTATATCATTTCTTCTATACGTTTTGCCATTTTATTTCTGTCCTTTCTTAAAAATGTTGGCAGTCCCCGAGTGCATTAAATATTTTACGTGTGAAATAACCGATACTGTTGATTTGAATTGAAAAATTAGCCGCAATTTTGTTTGATATATAAATTAGTCCAAAAAAAGTTACATATTTAGCGTATGACGCAGGGCTTAATCTGAAAAAAAAACACTGCGCAAACAACCTTTTATGACATTTAACTTAGTGTTCAGCTGAAATCCTAATTAGCCGAAATAATACTCTTCTTATCTCATTCTTTCAAAAGAAATAAAAATAACCATTTAAGAAGAATCAAGCAATCCACTTTTGATGCAAATTTAACATACAACGATCCGACTCTGGCTCTGCCTCCGTTCATTTCGTTTCGAGTCGTCGTGGAGTAAGGCGGCCTGCATTATCTGGTATTCATTGAAGAAAAATCCGAATTTGTGCAAGTGCCAAGGGTTATATAGTGGAACAGTTGTTAAAGTTTAGGCGTGGCTCAACCAACATAAATTAGTCAATGATCACAAACACATTATTTCACCGGTTAAATTCGATTCAAAATTATAACTCAAGAAAGCTGCGCAGCAGTGTGTGTGTGTTTAAAATCGATTTCTGGAACGTATCCATTTACGCATAATTGTAATTTATAAATTCGCTGAAAGAAAAGGAAAAAAACGTGGAAATTCAATTACCAATATCTCCAGTTTCAATTATAATTGAATTTCCCTTTACAAGCGAAAACTAAAGAAAAATACAAAAATGTGCCGGAAATTGATAATGCTGTGGCTGTTGCTGATGCCAGTGCAATTGTGGCTAAAATTGTATGGGTTCTCCACAAAATGCGTATAAAAAGAGTCAAATAAGGCATTTTTTGTATCTTTAAGCTCAAACTACTTAAAATCTCGACGTGATGGACCATTTCTGAAAACAGATTCGTGTTCAGCACACGAAAATCATCTAGAATCACCACAGACCCTTCAATATACTGGATATAGTCTAATTTTGTTGACTTGTGTAATTTGTTCAAATCTTTATATTCTGTTCTTTATGTTCTGTGGCCCATTTATTCATTCGCTGGATTGTTAGGTCTTTTCTTCTGGGATGAGAATGCGAGTTTGTTATGGATAAACTCGTTGCGCATGTACCATGACGCTCTAGTGAGATTTCTAAGAATTCTTGATGGTAATAATTGGAGGATGTCCGCATTGCTCGCACAGTCATTTCCCCATAGCTATGAGCCATACGTCCATACGTCCATAGTCAGGCTTAATGATGCTTTTGTACAGTAAGATTTTATATTCCAGTTTTAGAGGGGAACGGGAGTTAATTAGCCAGTGAAGACCGTTGGCCTTTTGCTTATTTTGAAGTCTTCAGTCGAGGTGTACACCAAGTTATATAAAACATAGTTTGATTGGGGGATCAAAGTCGCATTTTGTGATATTTGGGAATAGGATCTTCTGTTGAGTGTAAACGTTAGGAGTATGTTAGACTATTTCCCAAACATCATCCAAAATCATCACCGCCACACATTAAATGAAGAATGCCTAACTCCAGTTCAGAACACGTTTACTTCTTCTTTTTACAAAGTGTGTGACCTCACTCAAATTGCTCAGATGTTCAGCTGTTAAGTTGCTCCTAAACTAATCTCAAGGCATAGTGATCCTTAGCTGTTATTCGAACTAATGGTAGCCCTTAAAAACGCACCTTTAGTTCTGTTGTACAGCTGGTCCTGCTGACTTACTTTTCCCTTTTGTTAGCCTTAGTGAAATCGTTCTTAATAACGCTAGTAGGACTTCCACTGCTTGAAGTTGCTTACTTCTGTTATTCCATCGGGCCTGGACTTTCCTGCTTTTAAGCAAAGATTGCTTAAATAAAACCTACAGAAAGTTGTAGCAAAGAACAGCTGATCAAAAGACAGTTAGCATAGAGTCACTGAATAAGATTAATTAAAAAAGAGCTAAACCAAAAGGTACGCCAGGATCTGATTTGATTACTATTTTTTCCATTCAACTCATTAAAGTTATGCAAAAGGAAGAAAACATCCGTATATGTGCCACGGCAATTCATGGGCAATTTGCTTAACGAACAGGGTTCGCATTACAAATACGGTGAAAGCTTCATAAGCCCTACATTTGTCAGTTTATGAGGGGAAGATGATTTTTGTTACGGACCGTATCGCATATGGAATATGGAATTACGCAGATGCGGATTAGCGGACCTTATTTCAGTTGTCGGGATAAGAAAATTGTGTTTTTGTTGGTATTTTTTTATGTGAAACATCTTTAATTTCGGTACGGAAGATTTTACTTGGAACAAAATGTTATTTCAGCGTCACGAGACGCAAGAGATGTTGTTGTTTTGTGGAGTGGACCAGCACACACTCGACAAAAAAAAAAAAATACAAGAGTGTTGGCTGTGGGGCGAAAATGTGGAAAGAGGGTAACAATGACTAAACCGTTATTAAACAGTGACTAAACACCGACTAAACAGTGACTAAACATTGACTTACCAGTGACTTAACAGTGACTTAATAGTGACTAAGCTGTGACTAAAAAGTGCCTAAACAGTGACTAAGCTTTGACTAAACTGTGACTAAATAGTGACTAAACAGTGACTTAACAGTGCCTAAACAGTGACTAAACAGTGAACTAACAGTGACTTAATAGTGACTAAGCTGAGACTAAATAGTGACTAAACAGTGACTTCACAGTGACTAAACAGTGCCTAAACAGTGACTAAACAGTGACTTAACAGTGTCCTAACAGTGACTTAACAGTGACTTAATAGTGACTAAGCTATGACTAAACAGTGACTAAATAGTGACGAAATAGTGACTAAACAGTGACTAAACAGTGACTTAACAGTGACTTAACAGTGACTTAATAGTGACTAAGCTGTGACTAAACAGTGCCTAAACAGTGACTTAATAGTGACTAAGCTGTGACTAAACTGTGACCAAATAGTGACTAAACAGTGACTAAACAGTGCCTAAACAGTGACTAAACAGTGACTTAACAGTGTCTTAACAGTGACTAAACAGTGACTATATAGTGGCTAAACAGTGACTAAACAGTAGGGGGGGGTCGGGGAAGACAGGGTTAAAAATATTTCCCCTATTTTACGTTATTACAAGATTGAGAATATTACTTTTGCCTGTTATTCCTTTGCGACTGTTGTTATCTTCATTTATCTATGGAGCAGCACAAGAATCAACAGTTACAGAAAAAAAGAATGAACACAGAAGCAAAGTGATCTTGTTGTTGATGTTTCTACTCCCTGTTAGTATTCTTCTTTTGAAAGATAAGCCATTGCGAGTTTATATACCAATGAGACAGCTTATGATTTTGAAATTAATCCCTTAAATTAAGCATCATGTTTCACATCAAAGCCTCATGAGTGATAACGACACTCACAAATTATTTTTTTTTTTTGCAATTTTCTGGTAAAATGCTCACTTCTACATTGTTTACCATCATGACATTATCACAATTATGGTTATTCAGTTTATACAGTTGTTCTCTTTTGTGGTCTTGAATCTGTTCATTAAGTATAAGGAACCAAAAGCTAAAAATTACGATTGTGCAGTAGATCTGGCATGATTTCCAACTTAGTGCATTTGCCATATTCGAGATTAAATGATTCGTCAGTCACGGTTCAAGGGTGTGACTGCAACTCAGTATGTATACACTTAAAATAAAGTCCGTGAAATTTGAAAGTCACCTTTCCGATTGAACCGAGTTGGTGTTAGTTTGATTTAGCTAAAGCTTGTCACGATCTCCGTTTAGCCTGGGCAATGACGAACTTTAAGATATACGTTATTAGAATAATAATTCTGTTTTTTTTTCTTCTCTGAGGAATATGTGGTTTCAATGTTTATCAACGAAGAGCCCCAAGAAAATTGGAAATATGTTTGAACTCTCGACTCTTGTGCTGGTGGTCTGTTGCGTGGCATACAACGTCAATGCCTTCAATTTATCACCTATTCCAAATATAAAGATTAAGGATCCCCAACTTGACACCAATATGACAAAAGTGCGTACATCATATTTCGGTTACACCATCAGCCTGCGTCCCAATGGGTAAGTGAGAGAGAGATTTGGAGCTGCGAGTGGCTTTAACTTAATGATCGTTTCGTATTGTGGCAGTGTAATTGTTGGAGCACCGCGGGCCCAGTCCCAACTCGAGATCAATGAGCCGGGTGCAATTTACAGGTGCTCGCTCAAAAGTGACATCTGCCAACCATATGACCTTTCTGAAATGGAGTCAAATAAGAAACCGACTGCCAACGCGTATGTTTTAACTGGTACTCACCAGGATAATCAATGGCTGGGTGGCTCCATGGATGGTGGCCCTAAGGATTCCGACATGCTCTTGGTGTGCGCGCCCCGATTTGTTACGCCGTCCCAGAAACAATTCCATGTGCATGGCAAATGCTTTTATTTAGTGAACACGCAGGACAAACTACCGAAAACGAAACTCGCACTTAATCCGCTTACAGTAAATGACAATAAAAAAATAAGGATTTACAGCATGGGCGAGCTGGGATTTAGTGCTCATGTCTCTGATGACAATAAGCAGTTACTAATGGGCGCTCCCGGCTTACACGCCTGGAAGGGATCGGCCGTACGTTATCGGTATGTACTTCAGGAGGATACGGATTTAGGTGGTCGTGATACTTCACTAGAGGATATGCCAGAATATATACCAGACCCCCAGAACTGGAATCAGGGTTATGACTCTTACTTTGGATATTCTGTGAGCTCGGGTTACTTTGATAGCTCGAATCTGACGCGTCTCTTGTATGTGGCCACAGCTCCGCAGGCTAATGAGCAGTCCGGCGAGGGTTACGTCTATGATATGTCAGGCGAAAGCATCACCAAGTATTATACATTTAGTGGCAAACAATTCGGAGAGTATTTTGGATATGCAGTGCTGGCTGAGGATTTGAATGGTGATAATCTGACGGATGTGATCATTTCGTCTCCGCTGTACGCTTTGGAAGACTCATACGAGAATGGGGCAATTTATGTGTTCCTCAATAAGGGTGAGGTGAGTAAGACAAGGACACCACTCGGGAGGGAGAATGACTAATGTTATTTAATCAACTGCAGTTCAAGTTCGAGAGAAAACTGTTGAGTTCACCCCTTGCCAGTCCGGCACGTTTCGGCACCACCCTTTCCCGCCTGGGAGATATCAATCGCGACGGCTTCAATGGTGGGTAGTGATAGGAGCTGGCTTAGCTACTTGCTAAATTCTTTATTTTCACCTGAATCTTGCAGATATTGCTGTGGGCGCTCCATTTGCAGGCAATGGCTCTGTTTTCATATATCTGGGCAGCGCGCAGGGCTTGAGAAATCAGCCCAGTCAACGCCTGGATGCTCCCCCACAGCAGCCCTCCATCAACGGCCCCTACATGTTCGGTCATGGCCTCTCCAAGGGCTCCGATATAGATAAAAATGGCTTTAATGACTTGGCCATTGGCGCTCCCAATGCCGAGTCCGTGCATGTGTACCTTGCCTATCCTGTGGTCAAGTTAAATGTCATTTTAAAATCGAACGAGGAAAAACTGACGCTGGATAAGAAAAAGATTCAAATCCAAGCCTGCTATAGTCTAAAAACAATTTCTAAGAGCCACACGAAGCAGAAGATGAACTTGACCCTTTTTCTGGATCCGGAGTTTAAGCGACTTAAGTCTAACAAGTTTCACAGCCAAGAGCATAATTTTACAGTAGACGCAGAATCAGAGGAGAAATGCAGCACCTTTGATTGCGATGTGTTCTTTATCAACTCGGCAATCCTGCAGCCCATCAAAATTGAGGTCCGCTACGAGCTTGCCCAGAATATAAACAACTCAAAAGGTAAGAACACTTAATGCTGAAAAATTAAAGTGCCATTACGTGTCTGTAACCCGAAACAGGATTCTGTGCGACCTGTTCGGTAGTTGATCCCGCGGATCGCAAATCGAGTTTCAAGGAAATCGAGTTTGACAAGATGGCCGACTTGCAGGTTACTAGCAAGAATTTGGAGTAGGTTCGATTGTGGGAAATATTGGCTTCAGCTAATCTCTGCCTCCGTCTGTCTTATAGATCATCGTTTATCTTGGGCAGCTATAAGATTCTGAATGTGAGCTACGAGATCACCAACAAAGGCGAAGCGGCGGCATATTGGCCCCGTTTAAATATTACCAGCTCGAGAACCTTGAGATTCTACCAACTACCTCGATACTGCGATGTTATAATGTCCACATTAATGTGTAGATTATCAGACCTTTCACTTAACCATGGCGACAAGGCAAGCCTCAACATAAGCTTTGATGCAAGCAACCTGGATGGAAGCTCCTTAACCATTAAAGCTAATGCTTCCAGCGTTCACAGCAATGAAAAAAACCCAAAGGACAATGTGCGAGAAGATGTGACCGCACTGAAGCGTCACACCAAGCTAGAGGTCATGGGGTAAGAAGTATTTAAGGCAAAGAACATACCATACACACACAAAAAAAAAAGAATGTTTATTGATGATCCATTGGATGATTTTGGTATCCATTTAGTGTGGATTGCTAAGACCCATATTTTGACTGCTGGTTCCTATGGCAGCTACAAGATATAGTCATCCAATTTCGACAAAAATTGGGAAATCTGTTTGAAAGAATGCAATATTAGTATTGACCGAGTTTGGGGACGCTAACATTAAAAACAAAAAAAGTTTTTCTCACTAACACCCATTTTTTGACTGCTGGTTCCTATGGCAGCTGTAAGATATAGTCATGCGATCCGGTTTGTTCCGACATATTAGCAGCGTGCAGTAAAAAGAAGACTCTGTGCAAAGTTTGATATCGATAGATTTAAAACTGAAAGACTAGTTTGCGTAGAAACAGACAGACGGACGAACAAAGCTCACTCGACTCAGCTCGTCGCCCTGATTAAGAATATATGTATATAGTTTATGGGGTCGGAAATGATTATTTCTATGCGTTGTAAACATCTAGGCAAAATTATAATACCCTTTGAAAGGTTTTACAAAAGTATAAGATACAACTAACCCTTCCAAATGGATCTTAATGGATCTTTTCTTTTGTCAAATATCTGTATGACATGTGCCATCTGTATATTGTATGTTCTTTGATTTTGGTCAGCACAAAAATATATTTAACCATCATTTTGTATCAGTGGCCAGGTTAACGAAATTCAACTGGATAACTTTCAAAACTCCGCCGATATAGTCAATATCTACGAGATCAAGAGCACTGGTCCAAGCACCATTGAAGAATTGGACATAATCTTTTACATACCTGTGGCATATGAGATTGCCAACATTACTTTACCCCTCATTAATGCTAGCAGTCTCACCATTGAGGCCATCGATACCAACGTGGTACACTTCAAATTGCTTGAACAGAAGCACACTATATACCAGAATAACCCTGCAATTCATGATACAAGCGAAGCCTCCAAATACAATAGACCTGTCAACCGATCGATTGTGTTCAACTATAGTGATCCACACGTGACCTGCCAGCGTGTAGTGGGAACTGTGCACAACTTTACAATAGACATGTCGGTCCTTCTTAAAATGCGCTTTAGCGTCGATCTCTCAAATTTCAAGGCTCTCCCAAAGGATCCCTTGGAAATCTTTGTCGATTTGCGTTTAGAGTTGCGCCGGAAGGGTGATCGTGATTCGTCGGGCAAAACACTCACCATTCAACGCAAGATGAGGCCAATTAAGATTACCAAACTTTTTATAGATAAAATCTCTTTTTGGATAATACTTGGGGCCGGGCTTGGAGGCGTGCGCCTACTAACGGGCATTGGCTATGGCATGTACAAGGTACGAATTTGTTTGAAATCATATGGTTTAGTAATTAGCTTATCCCTCAAATACGTGTATCCAACAGGGTGGATTCTTTAGGCGCGCAAAGAAGGAGGAGCTGAATCGTCTATTGCAAGAGAGTGCAAGCCAACCGCAGGTGGAGCCGCTTAATGGAACCATCGAAAACGATCTAGAGGATGCAGAATAATTTAAGATTTCGAACTCTCATTTCATATAATTATATTTTCGTCAGTCTAGTCTGAAATTTTTGTGGTCATCTCATTAATGCATTCCATTAAAGTAGTAGTCGATTCTCTGATATTAATAACATTTTTATCTGAATTATCATTCAACCATATGAAGTGATTTTTCAAAGAATTTTATAGACAAAAGATGCCAAATAATTTTATGATACTTAGGGCCGATTTCTCTTCTTCCAACTAGCTGCTATATATCAGAATTTGCTCTAACATTTGTTAGTTAATGTGACAGATATCTCTATGTAGAAGATGTGAAATCGGCCCGTAGTATTCAAAAACAAAATATATACATTAAATACATAATTTCCTTCTTATATTGAAATATACTGTTACTTTTTGGAGTACATATGAGCATTTCCATGATGTCGAACGGGACCGTACCGTAATCCGCACTGATTATGCTTTATCATCAGATCACCTCCCGTTAATTGTGGAATTAGCAGATATTCCTCGAGTTAAAGCAATCAGAAATAGACTGCTACCCTCAGGGACTGATCTGGAGAGATTTAGGAGAGAATTTGAATCTTGAGATTGTGCTACCTGTAAATTCTTCTCCTCCTGGCTTTAGATATACTTGTCACCTAACGTCTGCGCTTGACACTTTGATATTAATAAAGATGCGGCTCCTCAGATAGTATGTTCGCACAGCTGAATCTAATGTGGATAGGGTGTATCGAAGTAACATAAACAAAAAGCTATTGACCGCGTTCTTGAGAGCGTTATGACTCAAGCACCAACTACAACTAACAGTTCCGAAACTTTCTATTCGAAAGACTGATGGGACTTGGGCCAAGCCAACGCAAGAGCGAGCGGAAGAATTTGCCTTGAATCTAGAGGATAGGTTTAAGCCAATTGAATTCTCCTCAAACAGCTGAAGGAATTATGTCAGTAGAATTATTGAAACCCCTGGTCAACTTACGTTACCATCACCCCCTATAACGCTTGAGGAGGTGAAAGAGCAAATTAAGGACCTGCATAATAAGAAGGCACCAGGTGAGAATGGCCTGGACAACAGAGTTTTAAAAGCTCTTCCTAACAAAGCCATACTCTTTACTGGTCCTTATGTTTACTTCTTTCCTAAATGTTGGAAGAAATCCCAAACTTTGATGATTCACAAGCCTGGGAAGAGTCCCTCTGAGATGGAGTCAAACCGTCCTATTAGGACGGTCAAAATGTTTTGAAAGATGCCTGCTAAATCGAGTATTGGCACTGAATGAAGTAAGATGTAGGATCCCCCCCTTTTCAGTTTGGCTTTAGGAAGTCGCATGGCACACCGGAACAACTGAATCGAATGTAAATTTTACTATTGCTGAATAAGAAGCTAAGGAATACGTGGCGGCAGTATTTTTAGACGTAAAACAGGCATTTCAACAAGTATGGAACGATGGTCTTTTGTGCAAGATTAAAAGTTTACTTCCTCCCCAACTCTTTAAACTAGTTCAAAGATTCCTCATTGAAAGAGTTTTCTCGGTGATCCTTGACGGAGCTGAATCAAGCGTGAGGTCTATAAGAGCAGCTGTTCCTCAGTGGAATGCACTTGGACTTTATTCTTCTTTACACGTTTTTCACAATGGATATGCCAACAGGGTATACAATTCCGATTGAGAACCCTCAAGATCTACTTCTTGCCACCTTTGTGAACGACACGGTCATTATGGCAAGAGATTTTTGCGTATATAATGCTACGCATATTAACCAACAGTATCTACACCGTTTTGGCAGATGGACTAAGCGTTGGAACATTGGCTTAAACCAGGCCAAGTGTATAAATGTTATACTCTGCGTCGTGATATTTATCCAGGCGAATTCTTATACGACGAATTGCTCCTTCATAATCCAGGACATAAATATTTGGGACTGTATTTGAATAAGAAGTTGCTAGAACACAGTTTAATCAGTTAACTAAGACCCCCTTTGATAGAGTTGCCAAACTTGGCTGGTTGCTCAATACCAGAAATAAAATGTTTGTTAGGAACAAAGTTGATGTATATGGGCTCCAGATTTATGCCATAGCAGCAAACTCCCATCTAAACAAACATCCATTGGTAAATATATGAGCACTCGAAGAATTGAGGAAGAACTAAATGTCCCTAAAATAAGGGATATTTTAAATATCCCATAATATTCTGCAAGTTTTTCATCATAACTTATATCTTAAACACTCAATTGTACAAAATCAACATAATCCTTCACACCATTCATAGTTTTTTAGAAATTATCAATACATTGCTGTACTATAATCATTTTAATATTACTTTTACAGTACATAAACTTATGTAATGCTTATCTGAATTATACACTTCATTCACACAACTTTTATATCTTGAATAAGTTTTATTGAAAATATTTCTTGTAAGTTTAAAAATTGAAAAATACAAAAAAATTAGAAATAATTTGAGTTTGAATCTAACCGCAACTTTACTATTTACTTTTGCAGCACTGTTCGCAAGAGTTTGACATATCGATAAGAACTACATTTACTTATCGATATATCTACATCGCTTATTGCCATCGCTAGCGCTGCGCTGCGCCATATAAAAAAAAGTCTTCTAGTAAGTAACACCGCCTTCCCGGCGATTTTATATATAGTATATATACTTTTCTGTTAAACAATAAACAAAAGTTATATACTTATACATATATTTGAGAAGAAAGAATTTGGTTGTTTGTGCCGCTTTCGCAGTTGAATAAACTGTAAATTCATTTCATTTGCAATGGCGGCGCACTGCCATTTCTTGCAACTCATGAGGTGATAATTTCTCAATATATGTTTTCAGATCAACCAGTTTAAAACCAAAACAGCAGCAGAATGTTCGTTGTGCGTCGTACTCGTAGCCTGTATCCAAGTGGAGTTCAGTGAGTAGTTTTCCTTTAAAAGTGTTATGTATGAGGCTCCGATAAGATAAACATTGATAATCAATGGAGTCATTAATGGAATTATTACCGTTATTTCACGGGAGCGGCTTGGTTGCGTAATCATTGAAAAGAAAACTACTTTTCTTTCAGGTTGGCCAAGATGAGCAACAGCCAGTTGGGTGACCTTGGCAGTGGAGCTGGCAAGGGAGGTGGCGGTGGTGGTTCCATCCGTGCGGCTGGCGGCGCTTTTGGAAAAATGGAGGCCGCCCGCGAGGAGGAGTTCTTCTACAAAAAGGTACGTCCCCCCTTAAATACATCTAAGAGAAGTTTATTTGAACTAAATTTTGGGGATTAACTAACTACACATCAAGAGCAGGGTCTGCCGCTGAGCAGCTCTTGTACTCCGCATTTCTGTATGCGATAATTGATATCCTTAAAGTTGAGTCCCCCCGAGCCAAAGGCTTTCTGCAAGCGGTTCGACAAGCTCCACAGTTCCTCTTTGCCCTCATGATTGCGCACGATCTTCAGTCCACTCACAAACTGTAAATTCTGCTCATCTTCTATCAGCATCACCAGATTCTGATGTGTGTACTGTGTCCGGATGTTCCAGGCCAGAATACTTGCTGGTTTCACCAGGCCACACAGCAACATTCCCGTCTCGCTCATGGCAGCACCCACACATTGATTTCCTCGCTTGCCCAACACCACAAACTGATCCAGGGCCGCACTAACGTCATTCAGCTTCCAGTTGCTCGCATTGTTGACCACCTCTAGGGGGATAGCCATTTGCCAATCACTGGAGAGTGAATGGAAGTACATCATGCGCTTAATGCCCAGTGCATGAGGCGTTAATGTAATGGACACCGTGCCATCCCAAAGCTCGAAACTTTCGTCGGCTATGGTAAAAGTGCCGAAATCTGGATGCGGATAAGTGTACTTGTTCTCAATGCGCCACGATTGTTGGGCAGCCACATCATAGACCACAATGCCATCGCCTATAGAATCAGCCATATACACAAAGCCCACATTACAATTCTGGGCATCCAGCTCAATGGTGGGTGTGACAAAGCGACTTACTCCCTCCTTGTACAAACGCTGCGGCATGCGGTAGTGATGTACAATTTTTCCACTCTCCAGATCTATGGCATACAATTGCGGTGGACAATGCTGAATAAAGTCAATTTCGCCGCTATCCAGAATCCACATGCGTCCACATTCATCTATCTGGGTGCGATAGACCGAAGTGAGGCCGTTGCAGTCAGCTCCATGGGACTTGTGCCACTCATAGCTGGGATAAGCCTGCAGGAGAGTGCCATTAGGTCGCGCTTCATTGGTGACATACGCCAGGGAATACGGCACACCCTTGATAAAACGGGGAATGGTCACAAAGATGGAAGGAGTGGGATCGCCATCTGGTGATTTCAAAACATAAGCCGAGAAGCAGTGGATAATCCCTATGGCACTTACGTTTATAGTACACATCCACATCGATGGGTATGACACTGTCTGGTTCATAGAGACCTTCGGCCAAAACTCTGTCCCTTTCCTTTAGCGAGGGAAAGGCCAGCTCCAAATTGCGTGCCTCGAAAACGCTTTCCAAGGCCTTGTTGGGCTCTACAAACTGGCCAATGACTAGAGTGAGCCACAGGCAGCAACAGCTAATTTTCATCAAGTACTGCATTTCGGAAATCCTTTCACTTTCCGTTGACCGTGTGCTCCACTTAAAGTCCAAACGGAGACTGCGCCTGCTTGGTCAACAACTGGCCCATGTCTTTTTTGCTTTAATCTGGCTAATCGGGTCAGCTTTTGTAACTGGTTTAATTGCACATAAGCAACGTTAAACATTGTGCATTGAAATTCTTGTTATTTACTGGAAAACGAGTTGCTAGTGTTGACTAATTATGCACACTCCGCCCGACAGTTAGAGACGGGCCTGCTCCAAAGTGGTTCAATGGACTATTAACTGTGATCAATCACACACTCACTCACTCACGCATACGCGTTACATCCAGTTTTTGGTAGTCGCACCCGCCGGAGCATCTAATCATTTAGCGATAACACTGAGAATGAACTTTGTGGACCAAAAATAATCCAATTACGATTTTGTTCAAACATGAAGAAATACTCAATAATACAGTAAAGTCTGAGTAAATGAAACGGGGTAATATTATTCATGGGGAAAGCATAAATCAAATTACCATCTTGTCAGGAATGGTTTTCAGCTTAACCCCGATGTTTCAGTTGTAGTTTAGATTTGTTTTGAATGGAATTAGAATAGGAAGGAAGGCCCTAGTTAGGAAGGCTTTAATCGTTCAGACTTCTACAGGCAGCACAAGTTGGTACTTGTCTTGTCTTGCACTATTGCTCGCTTACCTTCCCAAGATAATGACGAAGTAACTTTACTTGGCAACTTGATACCTGAAATCGAACCTAATTCCTTGAAAGATTTCTGAAAAAATTTTAACCAAGGAATGGAATGACTTTGATTCTGCTTTTGTTCAGTGGCTTAAGTCGAAGCAGCACCATGTGTTCGCTTATGCACGTCGATGGCAGCGCTGTAGCCACGAATTTTCTCGCAATAATCAAGACCACCAAAAGTTGCTTTTTTCAGCACCTTTAACCGAGCCGAAAGAGTAACGAAAAATGTTTTGTGTGTGTTGAGAAAAATAACGCGCAGGGCAAAATGCAAAAGCAGAAAAGAGATGTGAGAGAATTCTGTCGCACTTGCGCTGCCTTCGACGTTCTGTTGCTTCCCCTTACTCCACTGAACAAAAGCAGAATCAAAAATAGAGGAAATCTATTTTGTCCTTGTGGCTTGTATGATTTATATAAATTAGTTCGGCCAAATGTACACATTTTTGACAAGGCCTCCAATATACATTTTCTACACCCAATTTCTATGCCAGCTATACTATATAGTTGTCCTATTAAACGTGGTGGAATTATGTGAAAGCATAGAAAACTTATAAATTCGAGGTTTGGGGACTTTTGCGTTGAAGACAAAAAGTTTTTATCACTAAAACAACATTTTCGTACGATCGTTTCTATGGCAGCTACTATAAGTAGTCATCCGATCCGGGCGGTTCGGACATATCAGCGTGCAGCCAAAAAAAGACTCTGTGCAAAATTTCAGCTCGATAGCTTCAAAACAGAGGGACTATTCTAGCTCGCGTAGAAACAGACAGACGGACATACAAAGCTCAATAGACTCAGCTCGTCATGCTGATCAAGAATATATATACTTTATGTAGTCGGAGATGATTCCTTCTATGCGTTGCAAACTCCTGGGCAAAATTATGATACACTTTTCAAGTGTATAATGATGAAGCAACGACTTCTGACTGCTGTTCACTTTTTCTCAATAATCGTTATGTGCTGCTGCCTTCCACTGCAGCTTTTGTTTTTCTCAAAAGAAGACGCAGATTAAAAAGCAGACGAAATGAAATGAAATGAAAAATGAATCCACTTGTGAAGATTTCTTTGAGTTGGGGAAAAATTGCAATGATCACTTTTATTTGAAATGTCATGCTTAACTACTTACCTAACTTCAACTGGGTGAATAAGTTTGAGCGTGGTGCGTACATCCTTGCTGAACATCGTTTAGGAGGAATAATTCACAAAATACTAAAACTATTCAAAACATTCATAAAATCCAATTTTAAAATCTCCGAGTGAAAGTGCGGAAGATTGTTGAATGAGTGGGTCCTTATCAATTAAATGAAAAGTTACGTATGTATTTTGAGCCAGATGGGTGCCTCGGTTTGCTGACCGTGAAGAATAAACATTTATTTTGTTATCCACCGAGACACACAGCTATCGGCAATAATCTGTTCTTATTCTCAATCTCTTTCTTGTGCTTTTTGTTGTTTGACAAATGATCTTCCTTATAAACTTTGTCCCTTTCCTAACTTCAAAATTACGCAATTTCTCTTGCTCATAATATATGTTTAATAAAACTCTTATAAGAGAGTAAACTTTAATTAAATACTAGCCGATTGGTCAGCTCATCATCACTGGCAAAAAATGCTCCACCCTGTACATCATCCAGGGGACGACGCAAAATGCGAAAGTTCACCTCATTTGAGTTTAAAGTGCCAGCAGCAATTTTCTGGGGAAAATATAGTGAAAATTTTTGGAATATACAAATCATTTCCATTTTTAATTCACTTACCTGAAACCGATTGGAGAGCAGCCAAAGTTCCTCCCGCCCAGCATTATTTCGTACCACTTTCATTCCGCTAACAAATTGCAGCTCATTGGCATTGGCTGGCAAGTTGCCAAAGTTGCGTGTAGTGTACGGCGTATTTGTGTTCCAAACAAACAGTTTGATGGGATTGAAGGTGACACAATACAGATTGTTTTTGCTGTCCATGGCCGAGGCGGCGCATTCGCTTTTCCTTCTGCCCAGCAGCACAAACTGATCGGCTTGAGCCTCGACACCATTGGCCCAGTTTTCCCTGCGATTGAGCACGCTCAGGGGAACGGCATATTCACTCACACTGGCCAACGGATGGAAGTACAGCCTGCGCCGATCATGGTTTACGGCAAAAATGCCATCCATCAGTATAAAACTTTCACCGGCTATTGTGTGCTGGCCATAATCCGGATCGGGATACATGAAACGATTCTCAGCACGCCAAGCAGTCTGAGCCTGATGATCATATATGACCAGGCCATGATAGCTAACGTCTGCTATGTAGATCATGGTGCGGGCACAGTTGCCGCGTGGTGGAGGATCCTGCACAAGGACACTGGGTGCAATGAAGAGCGAAGCACGTGGAATGTACGTGTCATTGGGAAGACGATAGCGATGCATAAGACTGTCGTTGCTAAGATCGAACTGTAACAGCTGAGGAGGACAATGCTGTACACCGCCAATGATACCCGAATCGATGACCCACATTTGATTGCATTCGGTGATCTGAAAGACACATTGACTCGAGTGCAACCCAAAGGAAGAATTGCAATTGTAAAATCAACTCACAGCTACACGGAAGGCGGAGGTGATTTGGTCACAGTTCTCGCCATTGCCATTGTGCCAGCCATAGTTGGGATAAGGCTGCAGCAGAGGACCATTCCTGCCTTGCTCCTCGCTTACGGTGGCCAGGGTATAGGGTATGCCTGTCACAAATCTGGGTATGGTGGTAAACACTCTCACTTTGCCATTCGAACTATAGTGAGCCTGCACATCAATGGGTGTGCCATTCTCGGGCACCAAATTCCCGGCAGCCTGTGCGTTCTCACGATCCTCCGCATTGGCAAATCCAAACTCCAATTGTCGCCATTGTGTCACCGTTTCAACTACACGCACCGGCCTCAGGGGCGGACGTGCTTGTAAAGCGGCGCTTTTATAGGAAGCCCGTCCCAGGGTCAACAGCAAAGCAAACACCACAATCCGCAGAGGTTCCATCTCTGAGCTCGGTTAGTTGGCTAATGTTCTAAATAGAATTGTGGCCGCTGCTTATCAACCAAGTGAAAAGTCGAGGCCTGACTTTGAATATTTTTTTTCGGAGCTGATAAACTATTCATTCAAGAGCACGGATGGAGGGGAGGGTGGGGCAGGGCTTGTTGACACTTAATTAGCAATATTTACGCCTTATGCACTATTATTATTTGGTCAGATGGACCGAACGATAATATGACCCCAATTTGAAACAAAACAACGTTTTATAAATATGAATCACACTTTCTTTTGCACCTCTTTTGTCTGACTTTGCTTCTTTTCGAGTCCAACTATCAACTGAAACTGGCGCGGAAACGACGCCACAGACTGGTTCCTGCTCGGCAGATGTGCGGCAGATGAGAGCAACGGCGACGTTTTTTCCCCAAGCCTTTTCACCTGGCTTCTGTCGTCGTCAATTTTAAATTTTTATGCTTGGCGAATTTGCATTTTGTTTGCGCTATGATGAGATTGACATGTGCGTGCTAAAAATGTCTACAATACCGAAAAATATTACTTATTTATTTGTTCTCGACTTTGGCAATTCAAGCTTGGCCTTTTATACATTCGTCAAATCACTGGAAGCGGTAAATGGCAACCAATAATAATGACAAACAGCGTTGTTTTCAATTATTGGACGGCGGGAGGGCTTATAATTAACTTTTAACGACGACTCACGCCGCAGCTCCTCTATCTACTTGTACGTAATCTCTCCACTTATCTATCAATTACAGCAAAAAGAACAACTGGAACGCCTTAAGAACGACCAGATCCATCAGGCCGAGTTCCATCATCAGCAGATCAAGGAGCACGAGGAGGCCATTCAGCGTCACAAGGAGTTCCTTGAGAATGTGCACAGCAAGTAAACCGTGCGGCACGATCTTCTACTTCAAATGCATTTTCTTGAATTAAAAAGCGTTTTTTTTTATACAATTTTTGTGCTACACCTCCCAACTGTTATTTTGCCTACTTATCTACAAATACATGAATTAATAAATATTTACAACAATTCTTAAGTCTGTGCCGGCGAGCAATAATTCTATAATTTGTATGATTCACGTGCCACACAACTGGTTAGGGATTTATATGATACGAACCCCAGTTGCTTGGTTATTAAGAGGCTTATGCAAATTTTAGTTCATATATCAAAAGTGATTTAGAATTGAGAATAAACCAGAATTACCTTTGTGCTAAAAGAAGAGTAGAAAAAATATACGCGCAATGTAAGATAATTTGAATAGGAATGGGCTTCATTTGATTTTATATGCTAGCGCCTATGAATTAGCAATTCAGTAATCATTCAACTCCATTTCAATTTTGAAATTCAGTTACAGAAACTATAAGTCGAGATTTAACCAATGAAGCAAACATCATCCAGGTACAATAGTACCCAAGTAGTAAAAGGAAATGATTCGCAAATTTTTATAAGGTTTTTAGATATTAACTGGACTCAAGTTAAGTGTGCATATTGAATTTTTCAATTCTTTTGGTCTTTGGTTGCTTGCAAGCCGCCTGGTGATTAAGTTAGTTAGACAGACAACATGCCTTAAGTGAAGTAGTTTAGCATTACCTATTTTTTTAGTGCAACTTTTTTATCGGCCTTTACTTTTAAAGTAATTATATCTGTTATATCAGTGAACGTCACAAAGTTGTTGAGAAAGGTGTCTGAATAAATTGGATCAAGTAAACGGTAAGATTTTAAAGATCTCAAAGTAAGTTTAGTTATCATTTTTCAATATTTATTTGGGCTTAAGTTGTCTTCCAAAGTGATGAATGATAAAAAAAATTTTACTTACTTTCTGCAGGGTATTATATCTTGTAAAGTCTTTTTCCTTCTTCTAAACAGTTTTCCAGAATGGCGGATTGGATGTTAAGCTAACATATTTAGGTATCCGTAACCGTACAATTTTTTGGAATTGTACATTTTAAAGTTAAGAAATAGTAACTTACGATAATATCAATAAAATTCTAAGCAAAAGTAATGGTCTTCAAAGTGTCAAACCAGCCATTTTGTTTGCAACTTTAAGCTGAAATTACTAAAAATCTGGACTTTTTGTACCATTTCTAAAAACAGATTCCTGTTCAGCACACAAAATATGATCTAGAATCACCACCAACCCACCCTTCAATATACTGGACCTTGTTGCCTAGTGTAATACAAGGCAACAAAATTCTACTTTTTCAGTATATTGAAGGGTTGGCAGTGGACTTCACTTAATTTTCGTGTGCTGAACACAAAACTGCTTTCGCAAATGGTCCATCACGTCTAGATTTGCAGTAATTTTTAGGCACGTTTTGTGGGGAATCCATTCTTTTGTTTCGACTCTTTGATATTATCGAACTCCTAAACTTTGAAATAAAATATTGCCAACAATTCTACGTTTTTTTTTTCAATGAAGATGTGGCAGCTCTGGTTACACTAATCGTCGTAATCACGCGATATCGTTGTTGTCCACCTCTGTCCCTAATGCGTCATTAGTTAGTCTGGCTTGGCTCAGGACGCGGGGCGGCGCGTCGCATCTGCTCAACTCAACATATCAAATAAAGTTAGTTACACCTTTCTAAACACTTCAACTGAAGTGGCAACTAAACCCTGTAGCTAAAAAGATATACCAATTTTAGTACTTCTGTACGAGTTCACAAAAGATCCTATATATTGTTGTTGCCCCAAAAAATGCCATGGGTGTTGTTGAAAAATTTCGTTAGAATTTCTATTCAAATTTCTAGTCCATTGTACTGTTTTGGCATTGCTTACCTTTGTGCAGTAGACAATTTTTTTATTTTGAGCACATGTATTCAAAATGGTATATCTTTGCTTAAAATATTCGTAGAATTCTTTGGGATAATTTATTTCAATGTTAAGTACGTTACGATAATATCAAAGAAAGTAAAAACAAAAGATTCCCCACAAAACGGTCAAAAATAGCATTTTAAGTAACTCTTAGCTCAAATTACGAAAAATCTAGACGCGAGTACCTAGTACCATTTCCGAAAACAGATTCGTTTACAGCACTCGAAATTTATCATGAATTACCACCAACCCTTCAATACACTTGACCTTGCTGCCTAGTGTTATCGAATTATAATACACTTTGACTAAAATCAGGTCGCTAAAACCCATGAATAAGATCCTAACACAATGAAATAAGATGGGGTCAGGTTCGTTTCAAGGTCCGATTCGAGAGTCCATAATAAACCGAACCATGAACATACTTTTGCCGTTTTTTCCGCGTAATCCCAGGGTATTAATGGGGTGGCTGTGGTGCAGAATCTCACCATGAAGGTACACTTAAGGGCAGGTGTCGTTCGTGTATGCGTGACACTGGCGCATTTTTCATTGACCTTACCAACTCTCAGAGAACATCAATTGCTAAGTCGACACATCTGTCCGTGACCATGCAAATGCAAGAGTAGCAACCAACACGGATGTCAAGTGAAATGGGCATATCGCTGGCAAAAAGCGTATCCTTGATGTACTCCTGCCAAATTCTTTGCCAATCTTGAACAACATTGTATGATTTCACCATAAGAACTTCTTATGGTGAGTAAAACCGAAACGAATTTCTGTATACCTTAGCAAACCGTCTGATTAAAACCTGATGGATATTTAAGTACGTTGCTTCAATGTATTCCTTGGCGGGGAATTCCTTCAGGACGAAATTTACGACTCGATGCAGCTACTTAGATGTGAAATGTCTGACTTGAAAGCCGTGTGCTTATTTAAAAGTTAAATTATTTTTAGAATGTGCCGCCTGAAAGTAGGCAATGTTTACACCAAGTACAATGGCAGCCAGAAAGTATGCAATGGAACTGTCAGCTTAGACCTCATACAAATTTGTTCGTTTTTGGGTCATGCTTCCAGCTTATGGGGGTTTTTTTTTGACGACTTAAATTCGTATTATAATAAAACCCCTCTAAAAAAGGTCTGTGTCGGTAACATCAAGTTATCATACCGGTCTTCTACATAGAACTATCTGTCACATAAAGTAACAAACAGCAGAGTGAATTGTAAGTTTATTTGACACATAGCAGCTATCTGGAGGAAAAGAAATCGGCCCTTAGTGTCTAATAAAGTAGCAATTTACTTTGTTTATGTTTATGTATATCAATCAGGGGTGTCGTGGAAATCTCAAGAGATTTCGAACGTTACAAACAATTACATTTCAAAATAAACTTTGATTACTTTGTTTGTAAAGGGACGAGTATAAGTCCGGTTACTAGGTCATTTGGAAGGAAACCCGTACCCAATAAGGACCGATTTCTCATCTTCTAAATAGCTGCTATGTGTCACATAAACTTACAATATACTCCATTATTTGTTAGTTATTGTGACTGATAGCTCAATGTAGAAGATGTGAAATTGGCTTGAAAAATTCATTTTCGGTGTGAAATAACATAAAAATTGCTTAAATTTATCAATAATATTTTGCGTCCTGCCCTACGGCATCATTTCAAGTAGTGATTCGCAACTCCAGCTACAACTTTGAGCCACACCAAACCCGAACTGTAGTAATTCCTGTTTCAAAGCAAACATAACATGTCCTCGAGCCAGCTAAAACTTGCAAGTTTCATTTCTGAACATTTTTGGGAAACATTTCATAACCATTTTTGGTTCACCTCCTATCAACATATTTTTATTAAGTTTTTTCCAAATATTTATATTCTTCAGAACCCTGCTATAAAGAATATGATTGAATTATTCTGCTTTTTCCTTTGCTAACACTTTCAGTTTCAAAATTTTTGGTTTACTTTTATTTTAATAGAACAAAATTCCGCCCCATTGAAATGACCGGGCTAATACGCCGCTTGTTAGGCCAAGCGCAATGTCTTACCCTCTGGTCAGCACAGTGAATACTCAAGTTTATTAACTTGCTCTAATATGCGTTCCTACACCCACAGGAATTATGTGATAAGGACCACCATTGGCTTGACCCAAATGAAGCAGCATGGCAAGACATTAGATAATCACCTGCAGATCGAAGAATTGCTTACGGTAAGCTGTGTGAAATAGCGCTGCGAGTGAAAATCAAATATTTTCCATCTTCTACAGGAGCGACATGAATTGGAAATGCGTTCGAAAACTTTGACACAGCAGCAAAGAAGTCTTGAAGTTATGATGTCCGAATTGACGCGCACCATCAGAAGCATAGAATTTGATATAAACATGCAACAACCACAAAAGCAGCAAGAACAGAAGGGAAGCCCCAGACCAACTGATGGCGGGACGGTGAGGGTAGACGGAACAGTGTCGAATGCTTCGTCAGACAATAAATAATCAGCATCAGCTTGCGGTGGTTTTTCGTTTTGTTTTGCCATCTTATCAAAATGTAAAGCACCGCCTCAGTCTGGGTTTGCTATATAAGCCGAAGCATGAGAGAGATTTGGTATCAGTTGCTAACTTGACGCTTCATCATGAATTTACTCGCACTCTGCAGTCTGCTGTTAACCATACTAGGCTTTAGCTTAGCCACAGCATCACGACACAATGGAGGATTACCTGGAGGAGGACCACCACCATCGTCCACTGGTCCGTTTCGACCACCACCAGCAAGAAGGCCTTTCTTATACGATTCGCCTTTGTACAGACCTGGTGAACAGAAAAATATGTACGCTTAGGATTCAATAAATTAAAAAAAAAATACCAAAACAGTCTTGGCTTTGCTTTAGTTATCAGTAAGATTGAATATTTATAAAAATTATAAAAAAATACAGCAGAAAATAAACGGGAATATAATTAGGAAACCCAATTTTTGTAACTGCTCATCATGCAAAGGGGTTTGTCTTGGGGTTTAAGAACCCTCAAGCTGCTTTCAACCAAACATGTTGCGACTCAGTATATCTACAAGTAAGTTTTATGAATATTATTTTAACTGGATGAGATGATTTATCAATTGTGTTATGAACAGGCGACATCTTGATATTTTTGAGAAGAAGGGTAGGGGTCAGGAGAAGGACTATTTTAACAGAATTGTAAGTATTTGACACTGTGTGAAAGCGTGATTGAAAGAAATGGCGGTAAATGTATAGGTCATTACACACCAAAAATTTTGCAAACATTGTCAGAAGTTAATGGGAGGAAACCCGCGGTTTGTTTGCACATACAAAATATGTCGAATTGCATATGCATTTCATGCAAATTTGCTAAGTTCTAAGAAATGGACGTTTGTACTGGGTGCAAGTATTCCTGCTCAAGCTTTTTGAGTATGAGCATGGATGAGTTGATTGACTTCTTATGCCAACATAATGTCATCCTCAAAGAAAAATTGTAGCCAAAGTGTGGAAGCAAGCGCAAGCTGTCAATCTGTTTCACTTACCCAATCAATATAGACTTCTCTAAGAAAGTTAAGCCAATCTATAATTGTGGGCGGGATGTGAAGGTTGCCATTCCTAACTTGGCACAGTGTGTCGTTTAGAACAAACTAGAAAATGAAAATAATTTTATAATATTTTGGCACTTATGAGGTCGAAATAAGAACAAAAGTTGTTCCAGATAGTTAGGGACACTTAAAAATTAGAGATGGATTTTCCAAGGAATATATTATTTATGAAAGAATTTATCATTTCTAAATCGTTAAGATAAGTTTCATGGAAGAACAATTATTTAGTTTTAACGTAAAAGTATCGGTGAATTTCAAAATTGTGTGTATCATAGCGTCAGACTCATTTGAGGCGAAATTTTCTGACTACACATCGATCACAAACTTGTAATTAGACTTATCGGTCTATCGAAAAAAAAACAACTTTGTGCAAATCGGTGCAAGCTTATGCATTTTCAAAAGACCTTGAAACGACCTTCAATTTCGCGTCAAGAACAAATCGAAACAAGCCGAAACTATACACTTTCTATCCCACTCTTTCAAAACAAAAAAAAAAGAAAAATCGTTAAAAAAATGAAAATTTTAAAAGCTTTACAACTTTTTTAATCAAATAGTTTTATGTCCACTTTTGATGCAAAATTATGTAAATATATTAGCACAATAGTTTAAAACAAAAACATTATGGCGAATATACGTTTCTATTTTCAGTTCAATCAATTAAAGTTGCACTTAGTCATCTATGTACATTCTCAAGCAAAAACCTTTCTTATCTTTAATGTCCCGTTACTTATGAGTTCTCAATTCTTGATCTCTTTTTTGTACATTTTCATAACAGTGGGACATTTTGGTAAAACATTTGTGAGAATTTTTTTTTCCCCTTTTTCATCGTCTAGAGCTGAAACGTCACACTGTGCTTTGTCCGAAAAAGTACCACTACCTGAGATATTTAGCGAAATTCCAATTTCACACAATTTATAAAACGTACTAAGTTCGTATACATGAGATTTTCTTGGCCATTGGGCGCCTTTATAACCCATTAAAAACAAAATATAACAAATGAAGGTTTCCATTTCGTAAGGGTAATAAAAAAGATGCACCGCAGACGAATACAAAAAAAATTAGGCGGTTTTGCGACTCAGGCGAACATTTTAGAATGCATTTCCAACACTTCCTCCTCTTCCAATCCTTCCATCACTTCCAAATCTTCCACCTCTCCCTTTTCCTGTGTAATTTATTAAATGTAATAGAGAGACAAAGACAAAAAAAACTCCGCTATATAGCACCGCAGGCGAAAAATTAAACAAAAAACAAGTGAGAATGTCGGTCAAGCCCAACTCTAATATACTCTGTACCAGTTCAGCCCGCCGCTCGCATTTACTCCCGATTATATTATTATAATACACGAAATCGGTATTCAGGAGGACGGTTCATTGTTTGGAAACAGATCATTGCTCTCAGGTATTCGGCACTCCGGCTGCCGGAAGTACACGCCAAAAAGTTGTTGGTAACACGCTCGAAAATTCAAATTTGTATCATTAATGTCTATTATCAAGGCAGAGTAATATGTTTTAAGCATACTACGAAACCTGATACTATCCACAAAAAAAGTGTTATCCAAGGAGTAATGCGGTTCCGTGCAATATTTTTGCATACGCTCATCTCTAAGTTTCTCTTTCTCTCTAATATTGTCTTTGTTGAATGGAGGTTATGTTAACTGTCGTTTTTTTGCTCATAACATGAGTATGGTTCATCCGATCTTTATCATTCCTTCAGCAAATCGATAAATAATATTGATTACTAAATATCTCTAGAACATCTATCTACAAAACTGTGCAAGATATGACGTTTTTTCGAAATTGCGAGGGCGGCAGAGAGCGTGGCAAAAATTGAAAATAAACATGAGCTACCTGCAAGTATAAGAAGTATATGTCATTTACATGTCAAACCTCTATCTCCTACCATCTCTGACGTTCTTTGCGTTCATACAAATGGACAGAGGGACATGGCTATATTGACTCGGCTCTTATTGCTGATCAACAATATATATACTTTATAGGGTCGGAAATAATTCCTTCTCCCTGTTACATACTTTTGCATAAACTTAATACACTCTGTGTACCTTTACAAGGGAGACCACTCATAATGGAAAGACTCTCGAACTCACAAAGATGAGTAACGGTCATTCAAGTGAATGGCAAAGGAAAATTTCAATATGAATCTTCGATTTTACACGTGTGTGCAGTGTGTGTGATAGTCTGTCAAACAAACTTTACACGCACACACAGCACACATATGTAAAATCGTAGGTCCACTTCGAAAACATTCCCTCAAATTTCCCTGACATTTAGTTGTATTGCTGTTACTCATCTTTCTGAGTTCTAGAATCTTTGCTGTAGCTTTTCAGCATGACTTGCCTCATGCTAAATTCCTAACTTGGAATTTGGTAATTGATTTGTGTGAGTATTCAAACCCCATTTCATCTACGCGACGATATTTCCAATATTCTGTACGAAATGTAGTGTAAGAAAGGACCACTTATATAAGGATTTTAAACCTATTCAAAGGTTTACTAGAAATTTGGTATTGAAAGTGTGCGAAAAGTCAAAAATTCACTACAGAAATCATTATATTTCGATATTTCAAAAAGGAAACGGTCTTTCTTGAAATATATGATAAATTAGGAGTAAACTACTGAACCGAAACGAATCCGCGGTTCAGTTAGCCCCAAAAACCATGCAAACTGTGTGAATTAGTAATACGAACCTGTCTTTATATACAAAAGACCGTCAGTCATCGGTGCTTTAATAATTTGAAGTAGCTCTTAGACTACATGTAGCTTACATTTCTGTCAACCACTTTCCCATTTCGGAACTATGCATTTAATGTCCCTCTTTTGATCAACATATTTCCCTTTGTGCACTTTTTGTTTTCTAAATCCAGCAAACGGAGCAACTGAAGAAGCTTAGAGAAAAACAAATTCAGATTTTGAATGAGCAAATAGCTGCCATAAAAGAGGAAATTGAGGATTTAGACAACTCCAAGTTGAGCGATTGGGAAACTAAGAAGAAAGAACTGGAGCGTGTGTATGAAGTCTTAAAGCAACAAGTGGAAGAGCTTCAAAAGGACAATCGCAAAAATGAATAATCGATGCAAGAAAACACACAATTTCAACTGCTTCAGTCAGGAAGTAGAGCTGCTCTCGGAAATTTTGGGAAAATTGAAAGAACTGGAAATGACTATTGAAAAGGGTGAAAATTCAACACTTGACTTAGTTGAGAAGTAAAGGAGGCTGTGTTTATACCTTTTAAAAAGTTTTAGTGAAAAATAAATTCTAAATTTAAAGTAAAAGCGAACCAATTTATTTCTTTTTTATTAATCCAAATTCTTTGCTTGAGGGGATCAATATGCAGCGCAATCTTCTAAAGCCTTTGCTGGGTTTGAGTTCCGTAAGAGTTTGCCCGCTGCAAGGATTCAAGTAAGTGTGGAAATTGGAGCTATGATGGGCATTCTTTTACAAATATCTGTGCTTTTGTATGTTTTGTAAAGGGCTGCCCATCACTTAGAGTAAGTAAATACATTCTGATATTAATGTCTACCTTATCTATAGTGATTACGCCAAGGGTCTGTATGATAAGGGTAAAGCCGAAGAGAATGTACACTTCCTGAAAATTGTTAGTATACCTCTCTCTATTTATCTCTTGCATTATTTAATTTCTTTCTCAAAACAGCAACGACAACAATTTAAGGATTTGCGAGTCAAAATCCTGAATGAGAAGAAACTCATCAGTGCCAAAATTGATCATGTGGATAAGAAAATTTGCAACCTGTCAAAATAAAAGGTCAAAACCACCATCCCTTCGAGCATATTCGGTTCTCGCGATTTAAATATGTATTCCAAATTATTTTTTATAAAAAATAATAAAGAAACTACCAGCAAAAGGGAAGGAAAACAATGAAATGTCATTCCTTGGCAGATCCAGAATGGTCTTCCAAAAACCTGTAAAAAAAAAGTAGCAAAGCTGGCACAAGAGTTGGTTATTATTGAATGATAACATCAACAAATTTGCCAACTACCGCACAGGAGCTCAGGTTATCAGTATAGCTTTTTCAGCAACCTTATGGAACTCTTGACCCTGGCTAGAGTGAATTATGTTAAAACCCAGCCGATACTTACAATATCTCATCTCGACTGAGTTGATTTTTTACTCGTCATCAACGCACAGCCTAAACGGTAAGAGACTGAAAGGGAAAATTTATGTAGTTTGCATTTTTGGTAAGAGTAATCTAAGGAGAGATTTTGAGGAACTTAACCAAACGGTTGAAAAAGTTGAATTGCAAGGCGCAATAGTAAAACTCCTGTTTTACCGACTTTTACAATTATGCTTAAGTAAAATACGAAAGTAGTAACATTTGTAGAAGGGGCTTTAGAAGACAACTGTTTTATGAAAAAGCAACATCTCTCTTTTAGCTACTTATAAAAAAAAAGCATATTTGTTTATGATCCATTGGTAGATTTTGGTATCCAGCTATATTTGGATATGGGGGGAAGCGGAAGAATTCCCGTCGGTTTAAAAGTTTAGCTTTATAGGACAAGTCGAGATTTTCCGATAGAAATCTGACACCCACTTTTCTGTCTGGACTTGCCAGGGGTGCCTTGTGTATAACTCTCACGCAAAACTGATGGCTAAGAGTAGTGCAAGAACAACATCATTTGTGTTTTCTTCAGGGAATCAAACCGAATGTTTCGGTAAAAAATTCTGTTTTGGTTCTAATTTGTTTTGGTATTCGGTTCCGTATTGGTTCCTGGATTTTTATTTCGGTATACCGGTAAAATGTAAATAAATTTATAACATTACACAAGACAAAGTAGGTTAGCAACCTACACACGCACAAATATGGATGTATTCGATTTACATCAATGTTCAATTGTTTTCGCATTGAATTGATTGTGTTCAAAAAATATTCTCATTATATGATTAAAATCATATTTTTTTTATCGGCTATTGGTTTTCCGATTATCCGATTTTTAACGGAGACGTAATAAGCCTCAGCCCGTAAAATAGTCGTACGCTTACTTGGGTAGCTGGAACAGCAAGAAGAACTTTAGATATAAAACGTTTATTATTTTGTAAGCGTTTTATGTTTAGAAAAATCTTGATGGATGCCATTAAACTGATTTGTGAAGATAATGAACTATTTGTATTAAACTTTAAGACGTTCGTAAATTTGAAAAAAACACTATTTTTAATTTTTGAATACAAAAATATTCGCAATATCATGTTCTAAATGAGCGATGACCAGCCGTATGCTCTTTGAGTACGTTTTGTTTTTGTAATTGCACCGAAGATAGGAAATCAATGATCGTATACATGCAGGGCGCGACGTATACAAAACGACACACATGTGTGTGCGTCGCTTAAAACAAAAACCGGTTTGTTCTCTTCTTTGATTGGTGTTTGCGCGCGCAATCAAACTGACCAACAACAATTTCATTATTGGTATTGGTGCTTTTCTTTGTGAGTATTGCTGAGTGCTCTGTCGTATGCTGCTTTTGGGCATGCCTGTTCTAAATGGTGGAAAATTTCGCATATTGACATCTTCCATACTTTCCGAGTGAGATGAGAATATGTCGTTATATTATTTTACTGCTTAATTTTTATGATTCAACAAGAGCGACACATTTCAGTTGCCCTGCAGACGATATCGTGTAAAGACTCTTCGGCTTTCTGTTAAGACGTCATATTTTCGAATTTCTTTAATGAGCATTTTCAAAAATATTCTAATCGATTGATTAGAAGAAAAAAGATTTATTTTCGCTGCGTGGAATCCATTGCGAACTTTAAACGCTATTTTTACAAAATCGTTTATTTAGAGTAATAACAGTATTGAAGTAAGTGAGCGAAGTAGCAATCGACTTCGTCTCTACTTTCAGATAAAGTATGAGCCAGATTTGCATTTCTCATTTAGTTGCAATTGAACAGAAATGAATAGAATTCTTGAAACATATCTGCCAAAGTCGTTACCCAAGTAATTTTCTGTTCAGAGTTAAGCGTAGTATTATAATGTGCCCGAGAAAATGCCAAATACTAATAGGCTAATTACACTGAGCACATCTAGCATCCCACATCATGAGGTGGAGGTCCTTTTAGACTTCAACCTACTTATTATTTAGACAAAACCAAAGTTTACAAATCTTGGCAAATCAAATAGTTATTAAGCATTTTAATGTGCTCAGTGTAAAAAGCCAATAAAGTGCTTGCTTTGTAGTCGAGTTGTTGCACTCAGAACCGAAACTGTACCGGTACAATGTTTAGTTTCTTTCCGGTCTTTTCGGTTCCAAGAAAATCGGTTCTCGGATACCGGTATACAAAAAATTGGTTATTTTCGGTATACGGTTCCGGTTTTGGTTGCGATTTGATTCCCTGGTTCTCTCTTCTGATTCTCTCCTATGCCACTCGAATATTCGAACACAACTACAAATATGTGTTGCGGGACGAATGATTTCGTTTGTATCAGACAGCCACGAGCAGACAATAATCGTTTTTCTCCTTCTATTTCTTAAGGTTGTTGTTGCTTTAGGTATAATTTTTTTATTTGAATTGGAATCTACGCGGCCATAAGCTGGCTTTGGGCATCTCTGATTTAGTTGTTGTGAGCAATTTAGGCAGCTCACTTTCCGTACAAGTATCCTCTAGGTTAGCTCCAGTAAAAATATGCTGCGAGTTTGCTAAAAAGGCGATCTCACTTTTTATTATGTTAGTACATTAAAATATTAACAGCTTATCCAAACAATTTCAACAAATGTAACACCCTGGAAGAAAAACTTCAGTCAAGTACTATTCAAATCGCCATTAAGTTAAAGAACAGCTTAAGTTTTCTGGTTTTTTTTTATTTAAAATAATTTGTATCTTTCATTTACATGCTTTACCATTAAGCTTTCCGAAGTTGTGGCCTTCCTATATACATATATATATATCTTTATATATATAGCATATATAGGGTAACAGTTTTTGAATGGGATAAAAATATATATATTTAAATATATTTTTCTGGAAAAGATTTGTATGGTTGTTGTTGTGTGTGTGTGTGTGTGTATGGCATTTAAACAAACATAAACATTAAATTAAATTCTATACAAAGATAAAAATAAATACTGCCTTTCATATGTGACAGATGGTTATACATATAAAGAAGCATACATAACTTAGGGCTACAAAAAAGGTGTAAGTGCGGGTGTGCGGAAAGTGGTTAGTCGAGAGCATAAGTACGTGTGTCTGGTTGTGTGTGTATGTGTGTGTTTGAGCAACTTGGAGAGTCTTTCTATAAACTAACAACTAGAAACTAAATTTGAATGCTGGACTGGCTTGACTTGGTCAAGTATATCGCTCTCTCTCTCTCTATAGGTCTCTCTCCCTTGTGTGTGCGCGTGTGTGTGTGTGTGTTTGTGTGGCGGTGTGAGGTAGCGGGAGTCTGTTAAAATAATATGGCATACTTTTGAGCGCATCCTGGTACACTCTTTCATGCAATTGTTTGGGATGATTTGCTTCTAGCTTTATTCTTCTTTTTTTTCAAAAATAACAAAAATACTGATCAACAATGCCAGGAATGTTGTTGTGTAGCATTTAACTCTCTTTCTTTCTCTGTGTGTGTGTGTGTGTGTGTGTGAGTGTGCCTGTGTTTGTGTGTGTGAACTAAACTGAATCTTCTCTTGGCTTAACCTATTTAACTCTAGCAACGCAAAATATCGAACTAAAACTAGAACAAACACGAAACCACCGTCTCTTCTAACTGGGCAACCGCTTGCTGGCCAACTCCTGCAGCTTTTGCAGGGCCAGCGTCTTGTTAATCTCCACCAGATCGCGACTGTGCTTGGCCGCCTGCAATTGCACCTCGAGTATCTTCATGCGCATCAGATGCTCCTTGCTCTGCATCTCCATAAACAGACGCAGCTCAAAGTTATTGCTGGCGGTGTTGGTGCCACCACTGCTGGCAGTGCCAGAACGCTCCAGCGCCTGGCTATCCGCGGCTGGGGGCATGGAAGTGCTGGCAGAGAGAGGCGGTTGTTCTTCAGTGCTCAGGCCGCTGCTGTTGGTACGCTGACGTTTGGCCAATGGCTTGGGCAGATCATCCTCTTCCCCATTGTTGTTGTTATTGTTGTTGTTGTTGTGCTGATGCTGTAGCGCCACCGCCTGAGCCTGATGCTGTTGTATGGCCGCAGCAGCTGCTGCAGCTGCACTAGGAAATTGGCCTGATCTTAGGGCATTCAAAGCCTCCAACGTGGCGGATATGTTGTTCATATTGAAATTGGCCTGAAATCCGGACATGTCGCCGGCACCCGCGCCACCCAAAAAGGCAGCGCCCGCACTAGCATCAAGAGCCGATATAGCTGACGCTGCGGACACGGTGGCAGGACTCTCAGCCTCATGGATGCCATTGCGACTGTGATTGGGTGAGACACTCAAGCGTTCTGCATTGGCATGGACATCGGATTGGCTGTGATGATGATTGTTATAGGTCTCATTGAAGGTCTCGTTGGTCTCCTCCTCCTTGATGTCCACATCGCACAGCTCCTGGGGTGGAGTGCGACTGCTGCTTGAGGAAAACAAATGACTACAGTTTCTGGGAAAGGGAATGCATCAACTATTAACTTACTCATCCATGTCATGCTCATCGGCTGTGTAATCTCCACGATATTCGAAATCTTCCTCCAAGGCTAATGGAATTTTGGAATAATCTATGCCATCCAAAGCCTCCGATTTGCAGGCTTTTTTGGCCTCTTGCATAAAGTCCCACACCTCAAAGGTAAACGGTGAGGGTTTCTTGCGATCGGCCACCTCGGCTCCAAATCTACCCAGACGATTGTTGTAGTCCAAAATCTCATTGCGTGTGCAGGCTAACGAAACAAATTGGTTAACAATGAAACATTTTACCCCCAAGATTTCTCTACACTTACCCTTCATGCGACGCCACTGCTCCTTCAGGCGATTGCAGGTGCGATCCGTGCCAAATTGATTGGAGAACTTTTGGTGTATTATCTTCCAGGCCTTGTTCTTAACCGCCGTCAGGCCCGCATCCAATCGCTTATTCTCTATAATCCGCATATCCTTGCGACATAAATCCAATAAATATTTCTTCTCCTGATGATTCCAGTTTTGTGTGCGCTCACGTTTCTTGTACATGTTCATGGATGGGCTGTTTATGTACTGTGTCATTTCTGGGGGGATTAGATGACTGGGTTAAAACCACTTCTCAGGGGGGAGGGAATTTGAGTTAAATATTCATCTTACCCGTCTTCAAGTCGACGCCCTCCAGCAAATTGTGATTGGAATTTTGCCAGTTGGCGGCGATCTTCATAAAAGCCTCCAGATCGTTGGCTGTATACTGTTTGTTGACCTGCAAAAAATGTTCATTGATTAGTCGTGGAAACAATTTGCAAAAGTTAAGCTACTTGAGCATGCACAGCTTGTGCCACATTCTCAGCTTAAAGATACAATGAACCTGATGAACAAAATTTCACATTAATTAATTCTTTTTTTTTTCTGAACAGAAGAGTCAAAGAAACAAAAGGATTTTTGTTGAATGATTTCTGATGCTGACATGGCCGATATGGTTGGGATCTACACACGTATATAGGAGGAGCAGAGTGCAGTCACATTAATTGATTTTCAATTAGCAAGTCAGGGACAGAAGACAGAAGAGGGGGGCAGGCAGATGGTCGGGTGTTGAGCAAATGTTTCCAGGCCGCATCGAAAATGGCTAAGAAAAATATGAATAACAATCAAATAAATTGCACGCCATGAAATGCGTTTTAATTTATAAATTAACAGACTCACACTCACTCACACACACACACACACACACACACACAAGCATTTGCCGACATTTTGTTTTAAGTGTGTGTGTGTGTGTGTGTGCGTTCGTGTGTAAGAGAGTGAGACGATCAAAACGTCGCACTGACAGCCAATTATACCAAGATCAAATACACTCACAAACTTCTACAAATTCATCTCAAGCATGTTGTCGATATACGACCACAGTGAATCCTGCCTATGAGGAATATCAATCAATATATTCTTTCAGGTTTGGATATCGAATAGACAGTAAAAAGTCAAGCAAAGTGTTTTTCAATGTAAACCAGGAGCCGGCAAAACACACATGCTCATTTTCGCTTTGCTTGTGTGTGTTTAGCCAAGCGAGAGCGCGCTCATTTAGCACTTCTTTGTTGTTGCAAAAGAGAGCAATTTAAGCTCGTATACTCGCGGTGTGCAGAACGCTGTTGAATACACTTTAGACTGGGACGTGCCGGACTCTGATGTAAACTATTTGATCATTAAAGAACCGATTTGATATAAAAAAGCTTCACAGCGCATCCGACATCGTAGTTGCCTTGATTCTTGGACTTAGATTACCATAAGCATTTCCAAACCTTCAAATTTTTTGCCAGCTCTAGGTCTCGTTATGTTTGTATATAACTTTAAAACAGGAATCCACCACACCACAAAGGAGGCTAGTTGACCGAACAGCTGTTTCATTGACATCGCTGTCAAATCATCAGCGGTCTTTGCCTGGTCCACAATCAGCCAACAGCTCCCTCTTCATGCCATTTCCTATAACAGCCTAAGCCAGCAAAAAACTGTTCAAAGTCTCACCAAGAGCTGACAGAACAATGTGACATACTGAAAAAGAGCAAAGAAACTGTCTGTATGCCTTTGACATTACAGGAAACATTTGCAATCAAAATAACTATTCAAAAATGGCTAATTTCCTGCCCAAAATGCTCATTAGGCACTGGTTAGAGCATTGACAGATCACGGGCTAGTGACTTCTGCAGAAGCTGCAGATCCTTTGACTGTTACCTCTGGAGCTCGCAGTGAAATCTTCCCCATCAATTCTCAGGGTACATCGAGGAAACCGATTGGACCTAGCCTTTAAACAGCTTTTGTCTCTAGCACCACTCATAGGTAGGAATGAACATTTTCCAAGTTCGCAAACTGCACCTCTATGTGCCAACTCAATGGTCTTAGAGCCTTACTAAACTTGATTCGAATAAAACAGGTGTTTTTAGAAGATTAACCACCATTTATCACATTAGAAACCAGATTAAGTAAGAACAGACAACCTTTTTGGAGTGGAAATAAGTCAGCAGTGGAAATTACACAAATGGTCACTAGTGTTGGATGTTCACTCACTTGAGTTGTGCACTAAACTGAACAAGTGAATGTTCACTTTTGTCCCTCTTGCTCTGTCAGTTGTTCTGTTCTGTGTTCAGTATTTAGTTTAATAACTTGTGAATTGTTTAGTGTGAACTTTTCAGTGACTGTTCACTTAGTTCGGTGACTGTGCAGTTGTTATCGGCTTCTCGTTTTTGTTTGTTGTCAATGTATGGCAACTCTGTATTAAGCAACCTTCTGGTACAATTTCACCCAAATGGATAATAAAAAGGCTTAATGTAAATATTGCAGCGTTACTTTAAGTTTCAACTTACTCAACAATCTTAGCCATCACCCGGCTGCAATGGAAACAGTTGTCTGACCGAACAAAAACTACAAGAACTCTGCCCTTGAGGAAAAAGTTGAGCAAGTCGGACTTATAAGACAACAAAGGATTAAAAGCTTTGTTTATAAGCTAGCACCTGCATGTAGGAGCAGAGAATAGACCGTCAATTGTTGCTCATGATCGCTAATCGTCACCATGCCTTGGGGTTAGTTGACGAGCAAGTGAACAAATGATCAACTGAACAACCAAACAGCTGAACAACTGAACAATTGAGCAATTTGAGTGAGTTCACTCACTTTGAAGAAAAGAAAAAGGGGAACATGTTCGGTGAAATGAACAACACCTTTACCCAACACTAATATTCACTCGTTGCTGCATTCCTTTTAATCCCCAAATGCTTATTCCGGGGACATTTGATATAAAAGGGACTTGCAAGTCGTGTTGAACTGTGACAGCAACAAAGTCTGCTGATGAGAGGACCGGTAGGCCCTTGAAACAGTACTTTACAGACAAACCATTGCTAACCAAAATGTAATAAATCTTTGTTGATTTGTGTTGACTATTGAATTATAATCAACCGTTGACCTTGGGCCCGGTCTAAACAAACACTAAAGCTGTTCAAAAAATGGGATTTAGTCCATATCCCCAAAGTAGGATTTCAAGTAGGGTTGACGGATATTTAGAAAATATCTATATCGATATATTGTTTGATATAAAAAAAGTAACATTTCTATTTTGATATTTTGTTGTAAAAAACTTCGATATTTTCGATTTTTTGAATAAATTTGAATAAATAAATGCACATGTCTACAATAAGTAGGTCTATTGACTTAATTAAGGTGTCATTTGATTACTTTAAAAAACTCCATTCTGATTGCTTTCAAAATCTAGAGATCGGAGTACCAAAAGACGAAAATAATAAAGATTTAGAAACGATTTGTCTTCTTCTAAACTAAGTCGGAATAAACACGATGAAGCAATTTTCATGAAGTTTTCATAGTAGGCTGGAAAATCAAGTGATTTGTTGAACAAATTCCTTAGAATCACACTTAAGTCTCCCGCCAACTGAGAAAACTTCATGAAGTTTGCTTCATCGTGTAAATACCATACCAAAATTTTTCTGTTTTTCATTAGTTTTTGTGAGTTCTATGTAATAGATGTGAATTCGGCCCTAAAAGTATTCTTATAAGTTAAACAAAAGATATGTAATTCGGGCTAGCAAAATTTAGCAGGCTCGAGGTCACATTATGTTTGCACAAGTCTTTAACAAAGGAGGGTCAACTAGGCGTTATCTTTTGCCATCGGTTTTTGCACTTTTGCTGACTTGGAATTCCAATGCAGTCATTGCAATGCGGTCTGTTGATTTGATCCGGGAGGTTCTTGAAACAACTGTATAGTCGGCCAGCCTCCTTTGTGGTGTTGTGCGTTCCTGTTTAAAGTTATGTGGAATCATAACACGACCTCGAGATGGCTGATATTTAAAAATTTAAAAAATATACCCACAAAATGTAGAAAGTGAATACCTTTAATTTCCTATAAAGCCAAGTTCAACTGTACGTTTGGCTCTCTTAAAAATATTTGATTGGCCCTACTTCCCCCCCATCATCTGCACAGTTCCCGAACAATCGTCAATGTTAAGTACGTTTTATTTGTGCTTTATTTTATTTCAATTTACAGTCTTTCCCCCTTCCCCAGTTTTACTCCCACAAGTCTTTTGCGCCATGTGTTCAATATTTATGCCGTATCTGATTTACAATTTATATAAGTACAATGATTCTTGCACACACACACAGACCGGGGCAGTCAGAGTATTTATCAGAGAGTCTATGTATGTGCGAGTATTTGAAAAGGAAACTTTGACTCATGGGCAGCGGCGCGTGCGCTTATTATTGCTATTATTTTTGTATATGCATACATATTTGTATTTATTAACAATTAATAATTATCATTATATTATTATGGTAAAGCTTAAAGTTAAGTTCTATTCGACTTGGAAATGGGTTTAAAAATCAATACGAAGACTCGACGAGAATCATTTAAAATTCTAGTCAAGTGGCTCCACGGGGTGTGGTTCTTTTTTTTTTTTAGTGGCTGAATATTTATTCATTTATTTATTAGGAAGGGGTGTGAAGAGGAAGAAGGAGCAAATTAAGTTCAAAAAAGTTTATTAAAGAAGTGAACTGAATCGAAAAATGCAAAAGATAAACTAATATTTGTAAATTGTGCAATTCTTATCAGAAATTCAACTCAAGGCAATAGCTCGTAAGGTTTTAAAGTTGAAAATCAATTCAATTTCATATAAACTGTTAATGTAAACCAGAAGTTGTAAGAAGTTTTTCGGCTAATAGTAAAAAAAAACCACGAAAGAAATTCTTGTAATTTAAATGCGGCTTTCTAGAAATGAAAAGATAATTTAGGAAACGAACCCTTTAAATCAGGGATGCCCAGTCCCTATGCGCACGCCGTGCTTTCGTTTTTGTTTTTCGCATAGTGATTCTTTTAGTGAACTGTTCAGCACAGAGGCTAAACACAATCTGTGTAGGTTGTCTTAAAAATTTGGGAATAATCCCCACTAATAAAGCACAACCTACGGTCTTTTATTTAATTAATACAGCGTTACATTGAATTTACTCATTTACTCATCATTGGATGAGCCTCTGGTCATCAACGCCACATGTGCCTATCGATATCGCTGCTGCCATACATACTAATTAGTCCGCAATAGTCATCATGGCTGCAATGGCGTTCATCATATTGTTCATTTGGTAGATCAGTTTATTAATCTTCCTCTCCAGAGTGGAGAAGTTGAGGCGTTGCTCCACAAGCCGGCTGATCAACTGGTCAAGCTTTTGAACAATATTTTCACTTGGCTGATGAATGTAGCGCTGGTTGCTACGGCTGTGGGTTCTGTTGCCTTGATGAGTGGTGTATTTGGTCAGCATTGGCATCAACATTGGGGCTTGACTGCAATACGCCTTGTTGGGCGTGCCACAGAGTCTTGTAGAATATGATGCTGTTGGATGACATTTTGGTAGCAGATTCCTTGTTGGAAATATTGTTGCTGCCTGGAGTCTTGTTGTTGCACATTGGAGACTATCTAGATCTGTTGTTGTTGGCCCTGTTGTGGTCTCTTTCTCTCCGAGTGAAGCTTATGGCTATGCGTAGTGCATAGTCTCCCAGCCATAGCCCCTGGGGGCCGAACATACTCGCCAAATCACACCGAATGCTTGCCGAAACCATGCATCACTGTGTGTTAGAGAGAGATACAGTCACATTTTCGAGCTGTCTTCTTAGGGAACCCTGTCGTAGTGTAACAACGACTTCATTCTCTCCGAGCGAAGTTTTTGAAGTTGGCAGCGAGTGATTATGTGTATTTCACACACAAACAAAAATCGGATTTCTCTTTCTATTTCTTGTGGTTCCTATTGTTTCACAAATATTCTCTTCATTTTTATTGGTTTCTACGCGGCCGTAAGCTGATTTTGGGCACATCTGCTTTAAATTAAGGACCACCCTCAAAATTATAAAAGTTGGCTAATTTGCATTATTTCTTAAGCTGCCTTTACACTTGTCATATATCTTGAAAGAGACTCTCTGACAATAGTGTAATAGCATATAGAATATCTCTAAATATTTGATAAATGTAGACTTTTTTGATGAAATATGACAGGTTCTATTTGATAAGAGATTCTTTTTAGATAAGTTTGACAACCGACTATATAGAGATATATGATTTTGATTATGTGTAAACAATGTTTGAAAAGCTTTTCTTCTTGTATACGATTAATTATGTTAAAAATATTAAAATAACTAAATACCTTAACCAAGTTGGTTAGCTTGTCCTCGATCCAGCACCGAAGCATTTATCACTCCAATCAATATGACTTTTAGGCATTGAAATTTAACAAGTAAACTGGTTTAGGCTTTTTTTTTTATACATACACAAAAAATAATTACTGTATCTATCTATCTACTTGCTTTACTTTACAATTGTTGAACCTACACAACATCAACACAAAAGTCAACCTTGTGCCTTAAAATAAAGCCAAAGCATTGTTGCCCACCACCACCACCACCACCGCCACGACCAGTCCAGACCACGCCGTGCTCGAAATAAGCCAATGGAGTAATTACCACAAATTAACAACAAAAACATTGTATATTAGTACACTGAACTATTTTTTATACATTGTCAAATGTTAAAGTCGCGTTAGAGAGAGAGTACAGCTATATGGCCTATGCCTTAAACTCGTAAAACTTTAAAGCACTTGAAATGATTTTACAAATTTTTTGTTTTTTTTTGTTGTTTTTGAACTGCGTACGTTCTGTAGCATAAATTTATGTATTATAATAATTACATACACAGGGAGAGAGAGAGAGAGAGAGAGAGAGGAGAAAACTAAAAACGAAATGTCATCGAACGTTCAAGTGGACGAAAAGAGCTCAAAACCCCGACGAATGCTACAGTTAGCAGGCAGGCAGGCATTCAGGCAGGGACCGGAGATTCGAGTGGCCTGCCAAGGCAAGAAGCATTGATTTGAATGTGTTTTTCGATGCTTAAACAACAACAGCAATTTTATTTTTTCCATTTTTTTGTGCGCTGTTTATTGTTCTAACGTTTGAAGTAAGTAGTTGTGCTTAAGTGGAACAGCCGGAGTGTAAAATCCAAGCCGAAACCGAGAAATTACCCCCAGGCGGCAGCAATTGCTGGCTCCTCTTAACTCTTACATACGACGAAATGAAGGCCGCTTTCCTTTTGGTTCAGTTGGAAGTTGGGAATTGAGAAATCGTTAAAAAAATATATAAATTTAAATTAATTTAAGGAGCAATCATAGAACTTTTAGCAAGCTCCAGGTCAATAAGTTATAATTTTTATACTCTGTACCAAGGGTACACAGAGTATTTTAAGTTTGTGCAAAAGTATGTAATAGGGAGAAGGAATCATTTCTAGACCAGCATCAACAGCCGAGTCGATATAGCCATGTCCGTCTGTCCGTCCGTCTGTATGAACGCACAGATATCATAGATGGTAAGAGATAGAGATTTCACATGTATGGGACATATACTTCTTATACTTGCAGGCAGATCAAGTTTATTTATTTATTTATCCCGCCCCCACAATTTGGAAAAAACGTCATATCTCCCACAGTTTTGATGATAGGTTGTACGTACCTTCTAGTGATATCTAGTAATCAAAATTATTTATCGATTTGAAGGAATGGTAAAGATCAGATGAACGATACAAAAGCTATGAGCAAAAAAAGATAACTGACCCCCCCCCCCCCCCCCCCCCCCTGACCATCAACTACCACTGAATTCAAACAAACAGATTCTGCGAGCGACGCCATTAACTGGTACAGAGTATCTTATAGTCGGGCTTGACCGACTTTCTCACTTGTTGTTCATAGCTTTACCAAAACAAGACACACACACTCCTCAAAGGAGGCTGGTTGACTGCCCTGCCAACATTTTGTAGTGTTTCTTATCTCTCACATCAAAAAGAGAGTTTGGTGATAGTTTGGCGATTATACATTTTTAACATACGGGGGATAAATTAGCGATATATGGTATCGCCTTTTTTTCATCCATTTCGGTAAATTGGCGATATTTTCCTAAATACATGAATGCGATTCTTTTTAAAGCGGTCTCGAATTTTCATCTTCCAATCTGGGCTCTGGCGATTCGTCGCAAATTTTAATTGCACTATATTGGATGTGTAAGGAATTCGTTCTTGAGAACTAAAAGCAAGCAAAAATTGGTGTATGTTTTCAATACAAGTACATCTTATTCAATACAAGTAACATATTAAATGCCTTGCCTTAGACGCACGGCGTGGCGCAGTTCCAATCCAAGTGCTCCGATTTCGAATCCCCTTAGAGTAAGTACAAATTTTTAGGTTTAAAAAATAAGTTTTGGTTTGGTTGTTTTTTGGAATAATAAAGACACTTTTTCTGACCGCTTTGAAGGGACTTTTTCTCATCTCCAGAATGACGCGCTTTCTTATCCCTGAGAACAGACGTTTTCCTCCCAGAAGAAACGCTTTCTTTCCACACAGAAGTGACGCAGAGTGGCACACCTCTTACCGAAGGGAGATGAGAATGCGATTGCTATGCGATATCGCTAGAGTAAAGCGACACATACTGGAAGAATCGCAAAATGTTTGCTTTCATGAATTACCACAAATCAATCATCAGCAGTCTTTGCCTAAGCTCAGTGAGTTAGCAGACGCAACCTCATGCCAGCATTGCTATAACCGCTTGAGAATCCCAAAGGAAGTCCCAAAACGCCAAGAGTCTGAGTCTTTGAGTGTGCGTGTGTGCGCCCCATATCGGGTTGTGTCTTGTTTTCGAAAAGTTATGAACAAAAATCATAGCTTATTGACCTGGAGCCAGCTAAAAGTTCTATGATTCATATTCAAAGAAGTCACTAAAATAGTCACATGGTTAATTAAAGGATTTTAGAACTTTCCGAAAACGTACAACAAATTTTGAAAGGTGAGTGCTTGTACATGAACATCTAGCTTAGACATACATACATACATATACTTTTGGCTCTTTGGGTATTCATTACAATTTCATTGGTATCAAACTACTAAGTTCTATTCTTACAAACTTAAATAATTTGTATAATCAGTAGAAGGACAAATATGTAAAAAGAGCATTGAAGCTTCATGGCCTCCAACTATAGTTGTTATTTGGTATTTCTTTTGTTCAAGTAATATTTTTTGGTGGCAATCGCAGCCGGCTGACGGAAATTGACTCATGGCAGCGAATTATGCTCCAGGTGTGCATGACACGGGCGCAGAAACAACAAATTTATTAGAAATTGCACAAACACACACAGCACACACACACACACTCGCACACTTATGCAAACAAATAAACTAATTTCATGACGCACACGCGCGCCTGCGCAGTTGTCAGCACAAAACACTCTCTGCGGGCTCTGTGCTACTTACAATTGTAACTAGCTAAAAGTTGTAAGATTTTTGTTGTCAAACGTGCCTTTGTCTACCGGGTCTGGCCTACACCCAAAAAATATATATATATATATATCTAAGAAATATAGAGTTCAGTGACTCTTCCATTTCGCCCGGCAACGTCGACAAATTGCGTTTGTGCTGTGACAATTGGAAGTCTCTCTTAACGGCGCATGCGTAGGTACAACTTACTAAATTATTGTTGTATTTCATTAGTCAGCCCACAAACCCAAACCCAAACCCGAAAACGAATCCATACCCAAACCCAAACCCATTGCTGTGCTCTGACTGCTTAAATTGCGCAGCTGCGCATAGTTTCCAACTCTGCGTTTTGCGTTGTCTGGCGTTGTCTGTGACAGTTACCAGATATCGGCAAGTCAAATGGATTACCTTTAGCTCAATCTGTGTTAAGGGGAAACAAATGGAGCAGAGCTCTCTGTCGTATGTACGCAGTGTATTGAGGAATATGTACTTATGTTTATTTGTTTGTGACTTTCTTGAGCGCACACCCTAAAAACATGGCTGACAAGTTCATTACACTACACCCAGACCGCCCGCCCGTTCGCCCTCCTGCGCCAGCTGAACCATTTAACTATTCATGACTCTCTCAGTGTGTCTAAGCATCGAATGGCTGCCAAGCCGTCACCTTATATGGTCTTATTGATTGTTATTGTTTAATGATGATTTGAAGAGTTTGTCATCCATATAAACTAATTTGTCAGATTGCTTATTTAGATCATAAAAATGCAATTTAGTAAAAATATTTCAATAATTTAAGTTTTTTTTTTTAAGAAATTTTCATTGAAAGCATTGAAAATGAAGAATTGGGTGATTAAGATTTGGGATATACAACGACAAGGAAAGGATAATTGAAAGCGAAGGTCTACTGATGAACTGGAAAGTTCTTGAACCGATAAATACTGAAGCGATTAAACTCGGAAAAAAAATAGAAAATTAAATACTTGGATCAAGAATTTTCTTTATCAAAAGTAGGGTAAGAATGCAAGCTCGTGAACCAAGATCAAGTTCTTACAACCAAGTACAAATTTTTAAACTCCAGTTTATTGATATCAGAATTTTCAACTTTGCTGGCTCTTTCCGTTCTCCTCGCCTTTCGAAAACCAAATAAAATGAATTGCTCGACGTCAAGTCTAAAATTCTTAAGAATTCAAGAGCGAATAAATTTGGTTCAAGAGCGTTCGTACACAAATTATTCTTTCTACTATATTCTAAGTGTAATGGTTAGGTTAACGGTTGTAGGAATTTGGTTATATTAGGATAATGATATAATAACATAGCTATCGGTTAAAACCAGACCTTTTCACCTCTGTATTTTCAACTCTTTGCTCAATCAACGAGAATTTTTTTCTCTTTGCTGCGCGGAATCGACCGAAATTGTCTTTTGCGCATGTATGTGTGTTGCCTCTGTAAGCTGCAAGAGTGTATGCGTGCGATTTTGTTTCTCTTCCCCTTTTATGCTTTGCCTGCGATGAAATGTATTACGAAAAACACTACATATATATTTTTATACCCTTGCAAAGGGTATTATAATTTTGCCTAGAAGTTTGCAACGCATAGAAATATTAATTTCCGACCCCATAAACTATATATATTCTTGATCAGGGCGACGAGCTCAGTCGATTGAGCTTTGTCCGTCACTCTGTCTGTCCGTCTGTCTGTCCGTCTGTCTGTCCGTCTGTCTGTCCGTCTGTCTGTCCGTCTGTCTGTCCGTCTGTCTGTCTGTCCGTCTGTTTCTACGCAAACTAGTCTCTCAGTTTTAAAGCTATCGAACTGAAATTTTGCACAGCGTCTTCTTTCTATTGCACGCTGCTAATATGTCGGAACTGACCGGATCGGATGACTATATCTTATAGCTGCCATAGGAACCATCGGTCAAAAAATGGGTCTTAGGGAGAAAAACTTTTTTGTTTTCAATGTTAACGGCGTTTAACTCAGTTATTATTAATATTATATGCTTTCAAACAGATTTGCAAGCTTTGGTCAAGATCGGATGACTATATCTTATAGCTGTCATAGGAACCATCGGTCAGAAAATGAGTCTTAGTGAAAAAAACTTTTTTGTTTTCACTGTTAGCGACCTTAAGCTCGGCGATAATTAATATTATATGCTTTTAAACAGATTTGCAAACTTTGGTCGAGATCGGATGACTATATCTTATAGCTGTCATAGGAACCATCGGTGGGAAAATGGGGCTTAGTGAGAAAAACTTTTTTGTTTTCAATGTTAGCATCCTCAATCTCGACCATTATTAATATTATATGCTTTCAAACAGATTTGCGAAATTTGGTCAAAATCGGATGACTATATCTTATAGCTGCCATAGGACCGATCTGTCGGAAAATGGGTCTTAGTGAATTTTTGTTTTGTTTTCAAATAAATCGGTCGGTGGTTATTATTATTAAACGCTTTCTAACTAATTTGACAAATTTGGTCGAGATCGGATGACTATATCTTAAGGCTACCATAGGACCGATCGGTCGGAAAATGAGTCTTACTGAGGAAAACTTTTTTGTTTTCAATTTTATCGTTCTTAACCTTGGAGATTGTTAATTTGATATGTTTTCAAAAAGATTCCCGAAATTTGGTCGAAATCAAAAGTTTATCTGTCGGAAAATGGGTCTTAGTAACAAAAGTTTATGATTTTTATGTAAGCGTTCTTAATCTCTGTCATTTCAAAAACAGCATTTGCAAGGGTATAAAAACTTCGGCACAGACGAAGTTAGCTTGGCCTTCTCGTTTTTTGATTCCAATGTCAGCTACCAAGAAAAATCGTTTTTTCTTTCATATGCGTCATCTATAATACCTATAAATTTTTGCTCTCAACCAACACTCATTTATTAAAACGTATAGCTAAATTTCAATGCATTTATTCCTCTTAAATGCATCGAGAAGCAAAAATTGAGATCCAATGTCAGCTACCGAGAGAAAATCGTTATCTATAATATCTATAAATCTTTGGTATAACGCAACTACAAAAACTTAGCACAACAACAACAACAAAGAAGACACTTTGCGTTGACACTTGACTTGTTTTTGCTCAGCTCCTGAAAGTCGAATGAAATTATCCCCATCAAGCTGGTATCATAATAGGCTATTTTGATTGAGCAACATCTAACATTTAACATCTTGAAGCAAAATGATTCTATTCCACACGTTCCTTATGAAATTAAGTAATGGCTGAGAAACTTGTCGTGCAAAAACACTTGAATACGCCTTGCATGGAAGCTGCGACAAAATACTGATAGATGATTACATGATGCAGATCTTTCCACCTTCTACGCAGAGTACATTACGTGACATTAATTCAGAAATTTCGTGCATCGGTAATATCAATGTCTATATACCAAAACGCCAAAGATCTAGTGCTGATTCATTTAGTAAAAACGATACTAGAGCATTAGAATTAGCAAAATGTGTCCCAATGAGACAGGATTTTGCTGGACAACCTAACAAAAACACTTTTCTAGGATCGTTTAAAACCAATTGGAAACTCTGAACTGAGTTGTCTTACCCCACCTCTAGCTACGATCGATAAATGATGGCTATAAAAGAAAATACAAAAAACAAAGAATTGACATCTGGATTGCGTCAAAAGAAGAGTCGAGAGCTTTCGGCGAAATTCAATACTTTTAATTAATAATCTAATTGTGATCCCTTAAAACGTTAATCGTTAGTGTTAAGCTTAAACATTGTTTGGTCTCTTTACCCTCTGAGCAAGATTTAACTTTGTTTTGACTTTGCTTAAAGCCCAACCTTAACATTTTCTCCTATGCTCCTGCTTAAATGACATTTGTTGGTTTTCCCTTTTGGTCTCCAGACAATTTCAAGTCAAAAGCCAACAAACCATTTTTTTGCTTTTATCGAATTTCTATTCAAAAAGTTTCTTTAATTGTTTATAACTTTTAGATGTGTGTGGCGGTGTGTGTGTGTAAAAGTTGAGATATTTTTTGATGTGGGTTAACATCAGAGCCATCAGGCTGTCTGTTTGGCCTCGCTTAAGCATTTCACTTGGTTTTCAAACTCGATTGTTATTATTATTATTTTTATTACTCTTACCCAAAACCCAGATCCCCCCCAATTCTAAGCACTCGCCACATTTTGGTTTAGTCATTTTCCAAAAAATTCATTTGAATATTGGAATGTCTTTAGCTGAGTGTGTGTGAGTGTGTATCTAATTTCTATTTCTATTTCTATTGAGCATTCAATGCTTCTTTTTTTTTGGGGGAACGTTTTATAATCGCATCAAGTCATGATTGCGCTACAAACTTCGACTTCGACTTCTCTCTCTTTCGTTATTTTTTTGAGGCACTTGAAGGCGTTTGAAATAATTTCTGGTTCCATTTAACTTGGTCTTAAAAACGAAACGAAAACTGAAACTCTTCAACTTCTCAACTACTTACACACTCACACACACACATAGAAGAAGTAAAAAGAAAGCCATTTGGCATTAATTGTTCCATGAGCCGAATCTAAGATGAATGGAATGAGAGTTGAACGAACTTGGTTCGAACCGAATCTGAGCAAATGTAAATTATGGCCCAGTGATTATCGTTAAGCGGGGGAGAGGGTGGGGGGGGCGCCGCACCATTTAGAATGATTTGTGCAAAGCTCCCCAGCCAATGGCAAATATCTCGTATGCCCAAGCCACGCCCAGAGCCAGGCAAGCACCAAGCAAGTAGCAGTAGTCGCCATGTCATGTCGCAATGCGCAATAATAATTACAAATGATCAGATGTCAATTTTTGTGGCGATATTATATTACAGGCTGTGCGCCGCCGCCGCCACCGCCACCGCCACCGACTCCCTCCCATGCCTCTCGGGCAATTGAGGCGAACTTTTTTAAACAAATGAAATTTATTGTTAACGGTTAGTGACCCGAATTACACGTATCGCTTATTTATATCTATACATCACAACACACAAGCACTGATCGAAGCTCTTTGGGTGCGTGTGTGTGTGTGTGTGTGTGTGTGGCAAGTATCTTTAAGTAGCAGGCGAACGAGTCGAATCTGACGGATTGACGCAGTGGCAAACTCACTCGCCCAAAAGCCTTCAGCGTTTTAATTGCGACCCAGCTGCCGCCTACAATGCTCCAACTTGACGATAATGTATCTTTGTATCTGATCTTAATGCTTAAAGAACGCCACAAAACACACACACACACACACGCACATACACAAGCATGCATATTTAAGTACTGATCACTGATCTGTGATCATTATATCAAATGGCGAATCAAAAACACTGACTAATTCAATCCACCAATTTGGGTCAGAAAAGGCATGAGCTTAGGTACACTTTCAGTTCGAAAATGTCCTAAGCACAGTGTGAAATATCACTTTAATAGCGTACGTAAAGCTACAATTAATTAAGCTCTGCAAATGATAGAATGACAGAGTAATACCGACTTGGTCTAAGTTTGAGAAAGCTACAATTATAACGCTCAAATTACAAGTGTGATCCCCAGCTCAAGAGCTAACTGTCTGCCTACCAAAAATAAAATGCAGCATATCCAAGCGACTTTAGAATTCCCAACATATAAAACGACAGGTTTTTCTCAAACTGACATTGAGTAGTGTGCGGCAAGAAACAGTCTGAGCTAATAAGGAAACAGTATGTATCTCCACCCAACGCCTGGTTCCAATCACTTTTCTCACCAGCCCTCGTAAAAACGTAATTGGTAAATTTACCACACATGAGTTAGTGAGCGACCCCTTGTGATTTGTGGTAAGCAAGTGCGTAATCGTAGATTTTGGCCCGGAAAATGCACGTTTTCATTAATATTTTAAGTTTTCCGCTATTATTTTGTAGATTGTTTCTCATTTCAAATTAAATGCATCTTGATCTAATTATTTAATGTTAAGAAATATTATTCAGGAAATATTTAAGAAACGTTCAGGCAATGCTGCCCCTACCTTTTCGGAAAGCTGGCTACCCTCTTGGTGGTAAGCCAACTGTTTTGACAGGCTGTGAACTTGAGAGTCAAAGCTTAATTCGTGAATGTAAATCAAAATAAAAATGCCAAAACAAAAAGTACAACAAAAATTAAATCGAATGCATCGATGGTAGATGTACTAATCAAGCTTAGCAAGAGTATAAAGAAACAAGAATATGTACATGAAAAATCTTTAGTTATGGACCATAATGCAGTCGATAAAGTGATGGTCGAGCTTATGGAGAATCTAACTGCAACTGCAAGTTCTGTGTGCCCAAATCAGTCAACTGGCGGACCAATCTTTCTCTCTTAACTCAACGGTTGATAAGGGGGGGGGAAGGTTAATCAAAAGAAGTCTACTAGAGTACGATGGTAAAAGGACCTCAGGATTCCAGTTTAAACCACGAAGAGCAAACAACAAAAACTGCTTCTGCACATACTCAATTCTGCCTTGATAGGTCGAATATGGCGAAGACCACACACATGATCCGTACTCGAAAGAGAAGTGTACAAAATCTTCGTCGTATAGCGCTTTATAAAACCAAGAACACTCCTGGCCCTACAAACAGTAGCAGTAACATGAGAGTCAAATTTAAGTTGGTGATCAAGAATTACCCCTAGATCATTTACCTCATTGGCTGTATCATTTCAAAACTCTAATGGGACATTATCAAGCATACACTAAGAAAAAACTAGAACGAATAATTAAAGTTCGAACGCTCTTGAAAAAAAAATTAGTCGTTCTTAAATTTTCAAGAATTTAGCTCTTGGTATCGAGATAAATTCGTACGAAACGTTCTCAATTTGGTTTTTTATAGGCAAGGGGAGTGAGGCAACTTAACTTTGAGAGAATAGCGTTGCGAGCGCATGCGCAGTTTGTCGTTGTCCGATGCGTACGAAAGTCCACTGCGTTTATTTATAAGTGTGTTTTTTGTCGCCTCGTTTAGCTCATGGATGATAGTCGAGTGGGCTAAGCTGCCCGTCGCCTGTGTGCGTTTCCGTCTTTCGAGGTACTGAGTTCTCAAGTCCCAGAAAAGTAAGTAAAAAACGCACCACGTCGGTCGGGTTGGGTCGGTCGTGTCTCTCACACCCCCACCCCAAATATTTTTTTTAAGTTTTTTATTTTGAGAATTATTCGTACTTGTATCAAGTACTGAAACTCTTGAATCATTAATGTCGGGATCAAAAATTCAATCTTGGATCAAGAATTTCGCTCTTGGATCAAGAATTTTTACTCTTACCGTACTTTCGAGAACGAATGCTCTTGATTCAAGAGTGAAATTCTCTACTTTTTCTCTGAGTGTATAAGTAAAGAATTGTGGTACACTTCTGTAAAATGTCATAACCTTACACTTGGAACTGTTAAGGTTAAATAGATTATCTTTACCCCAAGACTGAAATGCATCCAAGACAGCTTGCAAATTATTGCGGGAAGCCAAATCATTATATGCTAAACATAGTTTCACGTCACAGGCGTACATAAACACACGAGAGTGAGTCAAGACTGACAAAAGATAATTTATGAATGAGTAAAAAGCAATGGACCCAATTGACTACCTTTCTACATATGCTCCGTGTCACTAAGAGTCAGTTCGCTTCGATTATCGAATTGATCCCTGCGGACCCATGCTTTATTTTGACTGTATTTCGAACCCAAATGGAACAAGAGTTATAGATAGAGATTGCACTTTTTTGTTTGGAGTCGTTATGTACCCATTATAAGCTAACTTATATAAGCTACATTTCCTCACATATTTAATTTTGTTTTTTAAACTGTCTTTTTCTAATATTCCATTTGTTGTGTGACCCCTAAACATATGCCAAGACTTCAAGGTGATATGATCTTAGTCTTAAATGGGTAGATCAGTAGGATTTATGTAGAGCCACACTTTCTGTAGCAAGTAGGGGCTTTTAATTGCTGGAATATCATAGACGAGTGAAGAGCCTAAAAAGATTTTTCAAGGAAACGTCTGCTGCAAAACCATGGCTCAAGAGCTCAAAAACCGTATAAGCTCTGCTTTGCTGCACTCTTTTGGGTTTAAATGATTAAACCAAACAGAAGTTTGGAAAGCTTTTTCTTGGCATTTTATGCACAACTAAGACATAGCTTTTTTGTTTGTATGAAATTTCCAAAGCGGGAAAGAATCAATCATTAAAGTGTCATATATCGAAATAGGAAAACAACAAATTGCAATTTCCGATTCGTTTTTATCCTTTTAAATTAAGAGAAACTCTCGAAAGCACATTGGGTACGCCATAGGTTAGCTTTTGTTGAATCAAACCGACCAATTTAGTTCGGAACAGCTTCAGGTTCAGCTATTTTACTCACGTGGTTTGGTTCAACGTTCGGTTCGCACACACACACACACAAAGCTTCTGCGACTTGTCGTTTGTTGCTTATGTTGTAGTTTGCTAAAAAGCCTGCCTTTGGAATTCCCAAGCGGTTATTGCATTGCTGGCATGAGGTAGCTTCTGCTAACCCGTTGAAGATAGGCAAAGACTGTTGATGATTGAATTGTAATGATTCATGATATAGCTATATAGTCAACCAGCCTCATTTGTGGTGTGAGTGTGTGTCTTTTTTTAGATAAGTTTTGAACAAAAATATTTGGCCTGGAGCCTGCTAAAAGTTCTATGTTTGTTATTCAAAGAGGTCACAGGAGGAAAAGGTTTTCCTTGCAAAAAGCAATATGCTTAGAGTTCTAAAAAGCTTTGAATCCGTTTTATGGACGTGACTCCCAAATACAGCAGACAAGCAAAGTTCAAATTTGAGTTCTGCTACGGGTGAATTTTTGTAGATATTCGAAATTTTTGGTCAGAAAACTGTTGACTGGTTTTAGTGGCCTCTCTTAATGAATTTCAAATCTGCGTTTTTGTTATTTTTTATCTTTAAGAAACACAAAAAAAAGCTTAGCTCAAATTGCAGTACAAACAACCTGCTCAGATTCAGATTAGGACTTGCAAGACGCTTACTTCTTCCTTTTTTTAAGTTAAAAGTTTAAGTTAAGTTCAAAAAATTAATCTAATCCTTTCGGCTCAACTTTAATTGAAGCGTTTAAGCTTAAGGTCCTTTTACATCTTCACAATTCGTTCGACATTCAATTAAACTAGTTTTTATGGGTTTTGGCATTTCAGTTATGCAATGGCATTAATTAACATGAATGTTTGCTCAAAATCAAAATGGAAAAGTAGCCACGCACATTGCTCGAGCTTGTCGGCAAAAGACAACTTATGTCTGTGCGCGTATGTTAGTGTATCTGTCAGATATATGCGAGTATCTGTGTATCTATGTGTATATCTGTGCATTCGTCTTTGTGTTCTCATTAAACTCAGCATATTGCATATTTGCAGCTCATGTTGTCAGTTCTTATGGGTTTGCACGTAGTAGACATAATCCCCTAACCCCATGCCTGGCCACATTGTGGGAATCGAATTTGGTTCATAAAAATTTACTAAATAAATGCAGCTGTTTTCTTATGCCAGTGCTTGTTGCATTGTAATCTTCTTATCTGCAGGAGACATAAATATTGCAAGTACATATCTATTGTCTGTCCATTTGTCTGGATGGTCTGCCTCTGCCCAGTACTTTGCATTTGCAATCGCAATTTAAATGTTAGTTTAGGCGTGTTTATGGCTTATCGGGCCAACTTTTGTGCTTTGCGTCGGCTTTAGCCAAAGAGAAAATTAAATTAAATGCGCATAAAGTACAAATTGTTTAATTATTCTGGGCCACATGCAGTACAACAAAATCTGTTAACTAATTCTAGGCAATTGAGGCAAAAAAAAAAAAAAAAAACATAGCTGATAAAACGTAACGAGAAACGCGCCCATGGCTTTGTTTATAACGCTTTTTCTTGTTTTCCTTATTATTTACGTAAAAAATAAAAGAGCGGGTGTGCCTGGAATAGAGATGACAACGTGAGATTAAATAGTAAAAGTAAGAAATTGAAACGGAAATCGAGGAAAAGTTAATATACAGGGAAGTTACAAGCCAATTGGCAGTACCAAGTTTCGCCAAAAAGCGACTACAGAAAAGTGTAAGCTTAGGCTTTTAAAACAGCGTTTGTCAAGAAGAGCGACACCAAAAAGTGAGTATATAAAGAGACAAAAACCAGCTCTGACCAACTTCATCGACCGCTGGCCAGCGACTGAAAAGCTGTTTGCTCTTTTGGCACAAGCCTCGGCACGCATTCGGCTTGTATCGGTGTGAAGATCAAAATGTGTTTGGCCCCTGCGTCCCAGGCGTGTCAATTGCTGTTTTAAAATGTTTTTTGTTTGTAATTTATTTGGCAACCTTTCTAATGTTTTATTAGCGAGTTTAGCTGGCTTGAGGTCCAAAAAAGTTGCGTTTATTCACAATTGTAAACAACTTAAGCATTGTACGCCAAATGTTTACATTTTGTGTATGTTTGAAAGCAAATCAGTTTGATTCCTGATATATTTTTAGCTAATTTTTTTGGATTTTCATCAAGCCAAATTAAGAATCTTTGGACTTCCTCCAATCAGATTAGTAATTTGGTGTCCCTATGTTGTCATTGTTATTTTTGCAGTGTAGCTCGGTATCAAATCTCCGGCTAACTGCTTGCGCTGATGCGCGGAATCTCATGACCAAAGAGAATGAAAACTCGTTTTTAGCAGACAACGCGAAAAGTTTGAGCGAATGTTGGACTTCTACATTTGAGCAGCAGATTTCATTGCGTTGAAATTTTCTCTGATCCGGGATCATTCTCACTGCTGAACACGGCCAAAAACGTAGACCATAAAAGCTGTTATTTCACTTGTTTGAGTTTCCCTTAGTGTTGGCTATCAAAAAATCACGTAGCTATATTTTGGCTGTACAAAAATTATCATATAAGAGCTCAGTTGGGCTATAACTGCTATGGTCAGAACATATTTTCTCATACGAGCTTATCAGATGAAGTTTTATACTATCTGAGCAACTCATTTGATCTCAGACAATGAAAATAACAGCTTAGGTATGAGCTCTGTTCTTTGTATGCCAGCGGTGGGGACAAAAATCTAACAAAAGAGTGCAGCAACAACAAACTACAACAAACAATGTTTACACTTATTGTCGCCAAGCACTTTAAGCTTAGAACTCAGACAAACTAAACCGTCCGCTATCGGAATTGACAGCTAAATCCGATGGGGAGGGATCCGCCAAAACACCATCCTTCATCAAAATACCACCAGATGCTGATTTGCTTGCATTTGAATTTTGTTAATTGTTTTTTTTTAAATATTCCGCGATATTTGAAAGATACACGGAATGCAGAAATCAGCGGCAATGCAAAATTTTACCTTTAGATTCAAATTACGCTAATCGATGATATTTGTCTAACTTTTGCTGCTGACACTCCGACGGGTGGGTGTCGGAAAAATTATAAACTATTTTTTCCTGCTTCTGAGCGTCGGAATTGAATCAGCTGTTTGAGTTTGTCAAGTAAGCGCCTGCGCCTGTCAAGTAAGCGGCGCCATGAGCTTTCCGACGCTTTGGAAAGGAAATTTTAGTTTGTCTGAGTTCGACCGAACTTAAGAGGCCTGTCGGAATATTACGAAATCTTTCCGACACGCTTTTTATACCCTGTTCCGCTGGCAGGCAGCGCTGCCTGCGCAGGCCGCGTGTGGGCGCGCGTGTGTGTTTGTGTGCGCTCGTATGTGTGTATGCGTTTGTGTATGTGAGTGTGTTTTTGCATGTGCGTCTCAATTGAACAGGGTATTTTGTAGTCGAGAAACTCGACTACAGCGCTCTTACTTGTTTTATATTTAGTTCACACTAGTCGGAATTGATTTAGATTGTCTGAGTACTAACCCTGCAGTTCTACGCCTCTGTACTGAATTTGTCAGTGTTGATTCAGACCTGAAAAGTAGGAATTGCTCCAATTCATGAGTGATTTCAGTACTGTTTTCAGTACTACCCATGAAACTAATCCATGAGTTCAGTACTAAAATCATGCCTGAAAGAAGAGAAGGTCATGACGTAGTAGGCCCTGTCTGCGTTAAATTCATGACCAGGCCAGGCCAGGCCAGTACCAGGCCTTCCAAATCACCTCTGATTCAGTACTGAGCCGTACTGAAGGGAAGCTTTAAGTTAAGTTTTTCTTTGCTATAGAAGCATTTTATTGCTTCTAGTGTCGAAAAACGGGCACACTTAGAAAAAAGATAGATTCGTTCTTGAATTTTCAAGAATTTCGCTCTTAAAATCAAGCCAAATTCGATTTCAATTTGGTTTTTATAGGCAAGAGGAGTGCGGAGTAGTATAGAAGCGGAGAGGGCAAGCAAACTTTGAAAGAATAGCGTTGAACACGCTCTCACAGTTTTGTTTTTCATGGCAGAGGGGTGTGTGCAGAAACTACTGAGAGGAGAGCGCAATCGTTTATTGAGAGCAGAACTCTGTCGTTGTCGAGATGTGAGCGGTCGGCCGTTACTTCATTAAATGTTGAACATTTCGAGTGAAAAGAAGTAATCGATTAAGAGATTGTATAAAATCAAAACAATGTTAAAAGCGGTGACATGACATAAAGCCCACAGACATAAAGCCCAAATATGAAAATTTCGATTGATATGAAACTCACAACTTTACTGGGCCTTATGTCCGGACATAAAGCACCTCAATTAAAAATACAAAAAAACATTATAACCGACGTCGGCCGGTCGTTTCTCTCCCTCGCATCCCCCTTCTTTTCAAATATTTACAAGTCTTTTATTTTGAGAATACTGAAACTCTCTCTCAAGAATGTCGGTATCAAAAATTTCGCTCTTTTATCAATAATTTTCATTCTTTCCAAGTACAAAATTCTCAATTTTTTCTCTGAGTGCAGGGTTAAAAGTGTCAATTCTATCACAAATTTTAATTCAACACGCTTCCATCTCTAGCACAGAGTTTTAATGGCCATTTACATACAAACAAGGTTTAAATTTTAATTAGGCACAAAAAAAAAAATGGGAAAATTGGTATCAGTGACTTGTTAAGTAAATTTACACAAGAAAGCTGAATAAGTCCCAATTGATGACATACATATACACATATGCGCATTTATAGGCGTAGTTCCACATTGTACATACTCGTGCCTGCATATGTATAACACATTATACAATAATTACCTTGGCGTTTGCTTATCGAACTAAATAAATATTAAATTGTAATTAAAGTCATGGGAGTGATTTTCGTTTCAATGTATGTACGAATGTGTGTGTGCGTACGTATTTGTTAACAAATGCTTAAGCTATGGGTATGTATAATGTGGGTAGGTAGGTACCACATAATTTTTTGGTGTGGTTCGCTGAGCTCTTTTGTTTATCTACACTCGCATACACCTTGTGGTCTGTCCCTATAATTGATAAATAAGTCAAACGACTTTTCTTTGCATTAGGCCAAGTGAAATCTAATTGCTAATTGCATCGTTTAGGGGCTTAGTTTCTGGTCTAGAACTAGGAAAGCGTGTGACAGATAACCCTAATTAAGTTGTCTTCGATGGAGGGAGGTGACAAATTCCCCCCCAAGCACTCAATGGCCTGACCGCAAATATTTACAACAAATTGTAGAGGTCTTTTTTTTTTCTTGTATTTTATTTGTTGCTTATTTTTTTGGACACAGCTTGCACATTTTTGTGTGTAGTGCACACCTGGACGCGGTGGGTATCTAGAATCTAGCCCGGCAACAATAGCGCCACAACTGTGGGCAAACTGTGGGACTTGGAGTCTGCGTCTGCGCCTGGTTCTCTCCTTCTCTTCCAGTTAATATGCGCAAGTGTGACGCATGAATCATATATGGAAGCCATATAGCCATTTGTTTCCATATGCCAAGTTTTTGCTCGAAAAGTCATGCGCTTTAAATTTTCATAAATTAATTTTGGTTTTTTTTTTTTTTTGTTAGTTTTTTTAGTTGACTGAGTGGGTGACTATTACTCTAGTTGTGACTCCAAACAACTGGATAAGCACAATTTGAATGTCAGTGTAATCAACTTTGTACATTCTCTCATGCAAATAAATATCGTACGTATTTCTAATCAAGTTGGGGAATTATATTTGATTTCCTAAAAAGCAATTAATGCGCTTTGCTTCAATTTAAATTGTTTTATAAGAAAACAAAATGACGGAATTTTTTTGAGGTTTTAAAATATGTTTTAGATAATATTTTTGATAAACTTTAAGTGCATATTTGTGGATAAATTTGGGAATTGAGTGAATAATTTCATTAGAAATTGTATAAAAATCAATTAGTTGAATTATGGGAATTAACTGATAAACTTGACTTGCCCAATTCTTTTGCCTCATGAATGAACTAATACAAGAATTTTTGAGTACTCTGCAAAGTGCCGAACTTTTGGGTGGAATATTTTAAAGATTAACTAAAGAATATCTCTGACAATAGTGTAATAGCAAAGCAAATATCTCTAAATAAATGGAACATTTAGCCTTCTATAATTGAATAGGACTGGTTCTATTTTATAAGAGTTTCTCTTTAGATGTAAAGGATGATTTTTAAGCGTTTTTATACCCTGTGCCCATTGAAAATTTATAAAAGGGGATCATGAAGTTGTGCAAATGTATGTAAAAGGAGAAGAAAACATTCCCGACCCTTGGTATATATATTCTTTATCAATATCAACAGATGAGTCGATATAGCCATGTCTGTCCGTCTGTCTGTGCGAACGAGTCGATCTCAGAGACTATAAGAGATAGAGACACCCATTTCTTCCCCTTTTAACGGCAAAAAACTGACAGAACAACAATTTTAAAGTTAGAACCACGCGATTTAATATATATTATCCAAGGCCTAATATCTATAAATTTTGGGAGCGGGGGAAGCACTGTGCCTACTGCAGGCAGCTAAAGCGGGGGAATGTTAAATCGCACGTGTGAGTGTATGTGCGCGTTTTTGTATGTGTGTGTGTCTTAATTGTACAGGGTATTTTGGAGCGGGCGCTCTTACTTGTTTTTATACCCATGTAGAGGGTATGTATGTCTATTAAAATTCTCTAGATGTTTGTAACGCATAGAAGGAAGCATCTCCGACCACATAAAGTATATATATTCTTGATCAGCATGACGAGCTGAGTTGATATAGCCATGTCCGTCTGTCCGTCTGTTTCTATGCTATATCCTCCGTCAGTTTTAAAGCTATCTTAACCAAACTTTAACAAAAGTTAGTTCAGAAAATAAGTCTTAGTAGGAAAAATTGTTTTGTTTTCAATGCTATCGCTCCCAAACTTGTTACTGGTCAATATTTTATGATTACACACAATTCTGCCAAGTTTGATCCAAATCGGATGACTATAGCATATAGCTGACATAGAAACGATCGGTTGAAAAAGTAGTTCTAGTGAGAAAAACTTTTTTGTTTTCAATGGTAGCGTCTTTTTACTTTCCACTTATGAATATTAACGGTTCCCACACAGTTTTGGGGAATTTTGTCAAAATCGGATGAATATATCGTATAGCTGCCATATAAAAAACCATCTGTTGCTGAGTTTGGGAAAAAACTTGGCTAAGAATGTTCGACGAAAATCATTTAAAGTCTTAAATTATATAAATTATACAAGCTGTAAGGGTATATAAACTTTGGTCGAGCCGAAGTTAGCTTTCCTCTATTTTCTTTAATTAATTTAAAAAGAAAAACAAGAAATTTTCAAAATTGAATGAAATATTTATTTGGTTATTAGAATTGGCAGTTAGATTGTTTCATGTAAATGTTGCCCGCGGCTACGCCTGAGGTGTTTCGTGATCCGTAAGCTCCAATTTTGGCATACTTTTTCCATCATTTCGGCCGGTATCTCACCAATAGCAGCTGTAATGTTGTCTGGCAGGGCTGCAATTGTGGCTGGCTGGTCCCTGCCGTGTACACGAGAGATTTCGCGTAGCCCCACCCAAAATTGTCTAGTGGGGTCGCTCTCAGATGATCTTGGCGGCCAATGGACTGATCCAAGACGTGAGATAAATTGTTTACTAAACTCGCCTCTCAATTGGACTATGGTTTTGCGTGCCGTGTGGCATGTGGCACCATCTTGTTGAAACCACAAGTCAAGCAAGTCCTAGTTTCATTTTGGGCAAAGAAAAGTTTGTTACAGTAGCACAGTACTTTGCTCCATTAATTGTAACATTGCGATTTTCATTATTTTTGAAAAATTACGGCCCCGGTCCACAAAACGCAATCAACTATGCATTTTTCAGGTTGCATTGTTAGCTCTTGAACTGCCTCTGGATGCTCTTCAGAGCAAATACGGCAATTCCGTTTGTTGACGTACCTATTGAGCCAAAAATGAGCTTCATTGCTGAAGACAATTTTTCGAATTTTTCGATTTCTCACAGCGCACGAATTTTGATAGTAAAATTCAATGATTTGCAAGCGCTGTTCCTTTGTTAGTCTATTCAGGGTGATATGGCAAACCTTAATGAGCATTTTTGTGTTAAAAAAAATTGCATAAAAATCTCCCTTATTTATAGAGAATTGTAAAGGCAGCTTAAGGTAAGTTTTGCACAGATCAGATTTCTATGACAGTTATATGAACTGAATCAAATTAAGCAGAATTTTTAAGACTCAGCACTATACAATTTTAGTGAGCCATTATCGAATCACTGCTTGGGAATCTCTAAAAATCTTTACAAAATACTGAAGGATTGAACACCTGAACACCGAACAGGCGGAAGATCAATGAAAACAGCTGATTACGCTCCGGTAAAGAAGATTTTAGATTCGAAATGCAAAAGCTTATACGAAAATCCCAATATGCGGGGGTATAGAGCGAAGCTCTTGTACGGACGTTCGACTGGGTGACTATAACTATAACAATGTTATCTTCCCGACAGATTCTTTAGGTATTGGATACGCCTTTGTCTTTGCAAAGTCATGGAGAATGAGTATTAGAGAACAAATTTGCGCTGCCTTTCAATTTTGGTGGTTAGAGCGAGACGGACATATTCCGAAATGCATCCAGAGAGCGTAAATGAGATCGAACAGCTGACTAATTTCTGACAAGCGGTGTCGACAGAGCAATTTTGCATTCTAGATATTCTAGTCTATGGCAAAGTCAGCCGCTTTGGCCATTTACTGAAGCTGCAGGTGGTCTGTGTGTGTGTACGGCTTAATGAGTACTGAGCATCGAAAACTGAGTATCCATTAATGAGTATCTAGTACTGAGCCTTGAGTACTAAGTATCGAGTACTGAATGTCGAGGACTGAGTATCGATTACTGACTATAACATCTATTTTATTAAATTTTTGCAAATATAAAAGAGAATTGATTCTGGAAAACGATTCTTCTTTGCTGCAAAATCCCTGCTGATAATTTAATTGCCATTTTAAACCCATCCGTTGCACAATATTAGTGCTTGATTTGAGTACAGAATAGTTTATTTCTGGTACCAATAAATCGCTTTAACATCAAAATTTGCTTAATCGCTTAACCCAACTCAACTGTCAACCGTGTTTTCCCCCCACAATAACAAATTAGTGATCAATACTGCAGCTGCAACGTTTTTGGGTGTGTGTGTGTTTGTTCGTTTTAAGTTTAAAATCAAAATCAATGCCAAATGGAGAACATTTTTTTTTTTCAGCATAAAAAATGCTGACGACATTTTTAATCCTAAAATTGAGACTAAAATCAGGCAGGAAATCAAAGAGCATGATGAGCGAGCAGTCAAGGTGGGGGAGTTGACTTCGCTGGCATACCTGAGTTGTCTGTTTTTGGAGTTCGTGCGATCGCATCAGTGAGACATATTAAAAATATATACACAAAACAGAGAGTAAGAAAAAGAGACAAAAAAAAGTGTAACTGAAAAATTGTACAATCAAGATTAGGTTTTAATAATTCAAAGTGAGTCGCTTGCTCTTTTTTTTCTCTCTCTCTCGGTTGAGGGATTAGTGTGAGTGTGTGAGTGCGTACTTCAAATAAAAAACTGAAATCATGTTACGTTTTTTTGACAAATTCGAAAGAAATTAAACAAGCCAAAATATCAAAGTAAGGGAAGCGGGAGGGGTAAAAGGGTGTGTGTTGGAGTGTGTGTGTGTGTGTGTGCGAGCGATACGAAAGGAAGTGGCAGCAATGCGCAAGCGTTTCGGGCTCTATAGAGCTATTAAAATACAGAACACACCCAAAAATATTTTAACGACAACAAAAACAATCAAAACGAAAGAAAAGCAGAGAAGAGAGAGACACAAGAGGCAAGTCAAACGACGACGACGACGTTGAGGATGATGATGATGATGATGATGACAAAAGGCAGATCGGGGTGACAGCGCGATTTATGCTTAAATTGTACGCGTTGATGCATAAGTTATGATGCCCCCACGGACGGCCATAAGTATCTCACAGATACACAAATGCAATTGCAGTGCTTAGTATCAAGCTTTTAAGTACAAATGGTCTCCTTTGTACCATCACACACAGCTGTCATTATTCCAATAACTGGTTGCACACACACACACACACACAAACACACACAGCTACTATAAAATGTTAATCCTATTTTATTAAGTGCACGCCCAAACCTTAGAAAAGTTGAGAAACGAAACGAACTGCTGACAACCCCTTTTTGTTGGCTCATTTGCCTAGAATTGCGCATTTTTATCTTAGGGTTCACCACCAGCAGCTGACTAACTGGATTCCACATAAAAAAATAACTCCTCCTCCCCCCCGCACCATACCCCCTCCTGGCAGATATATCAAATGTGTTAATCTATGAAAAGAGAATTTCTTATTAATTGGCCTTGCAAAAGGAAGCAGCAGATCCAATCAAAATTCCTGCCATATGTCTGACTAATTTTAATAGGATTTTATTTGTACTTAATTAAGATGGGAATTGTGTCGCAAATGACTTTTTGGAGATGTTCTAGACAAGTCTCCAAAAACAAATATTGAACTCCCAAATGTTGTCTTAAGCATACACTCAGAAAAAAAAACGACTGACAGATTTCTAGGTCAATGGGGATAGAATTTATACTCTTTTCTACTTAAAATGTCAAGTATGTTTTCTGCTTGGATGTATTTAAATTAAGTACAAAACATTCTAGAATCGAAAAAAATACTATTAATGTTATTAAAATGGGAACAAACGTTCCTGAAGCCAGAACTTTTCGTACTTACCAATATAGTAAGCCCAAAAGTGTGAGAAAAGCGCGTTTGTAATTCAAGAACACAATACATATTTTGGATTGAGGTCAATATAGTCCAAAATAGCTACCGAAAAAATTTAAATCGAGAAGGCCAAGCTAACTTCGTCTGTGCCGAAGTTTTTATACCCTTGCAAATGCTGTTTTTGAAATATCAGAGCTTAAAAACGCTAGCATTAAATTAAAAAAAAAACCCATTTTCCGACAGATAATCATCTGATTTCGACCAAATTTCGGGAATCTTTTTGAAAACATATCAAATTAACAATTGCCGTGTTTAAGAACGATGAAATTGAACACAAAAAAGGTTTTTCTTACTAAGACTCATTTTCCGACCGATCGGAATCTATGACAGCTGTAAGATATAGTTATCCGATTTTAACCAAAATTTGCAAATCTATGTGAAAGCATATAATATTAGTAATGGCCGAGTTTGAGGACGCTAACGTTGAAAACAAAAAAGTTTTTCTTACTAAGACCCATTTTCCGACCGATGGTTCCTATGACAGCTATAAGATATTGTCTTCCGATTTTGACCAAATTTTGCAAATATGTTTGAAAGCATATCATATTAGTATTGGCCCAATTTGCAGACACTAACATTGAAAACAAAAAAGTTTTTCTTACTAAGACTCATTTTCTGACCGATAGTTTCTATGGCAGGTATTAGATATAGTCATCCGATTTTGACCAAAATTTGCAAATTTGTGTGAAAGCATTTAATATTAATAATGGAAGAGTTTTAGGACGCTAACATTGAAAACAAAACAGTTTTTCTCACTAAAACCCGTTTTCCGACAGATGGTTTCTATGGCAGCTATAAGATATGGTCATCCGATTCGGTCGGTTTCGACATATTAGCAGTGTGCAGTAACTCTCACTTTAAAAATGAGAGACTAGTTCGCGTAGAAACAGACAGACAACTCATCTCGTCGCCCTGATCAAGAATATATATAGTTTATGGGGTCGGAAATGAATATTACTATGCGTTGCAAACTTCTGGGCAAAATTATAACACCCTTAGCAAGGGTATAAACACAACGTAGGTCAGTAGTGTCTCCCCCTCCCACCGTTTCCCCCCCCTTTCCTGTCAAAAATGTTTTTTTTAAGTCTTTTATTTTGAGAATATTCGTACTTTTATTAAGTACTGAAACTTGAATCAAGAATGTGGGGATCAAAAATTCATTCTTGGATCAAGAATTTTCATTCTTTCCGTACTTCTAAGACCAAACATTCTTGATCAGGGCTGCAAGCCTGCTAAAAATCGGCAGAGGTGCACTCCGGGGTTCGAACCCGCGAAACTTTTTGGGTTTGGGTTGACGGAGCGGGTTCAGAAGGTCGCTAAACCTAGGTTCGGGTTCGATTTGGTTCTAAGCTAAATCAGAAAACATGTGCGTAAATTAGAATAATCTTAAACATTTGATTCATAAAATTCGAGCTTGGATCATTGACTGTTTTAGCAGGCTCCAGGTCAGTAAGACATGGAGAAATGAGTATTAGAGATCAATTTTACGCAGTGTGGTGTTTAGCGGTAGTCCGCATTGATATTATTATTGTCCGCATAAGAAATCGCACTGATTAGAGAATTTATGTTTGTTTATAACTTTTAACACACACCACAAATGAGGATGGCCAACTGTACAACTGTTTTAAGAACCTCCCTGTTCTATCATCAGCAGGCTTTGCCTGTCTACTGCAAGTCGGCGGAGGCCGTCTCATGCCAGCATTGCTTTGACTGTTTGGAAATTCCCAGGGCAAAAACTGACAACAACAGACAACGCCAAATTTACAGAAGACTTTGTATATGTGTGAGCACCCATTTCGGCTCTTCTGTATTAGTGGGGGAAATTCTTTTCCTTCAGTTAACGCACTTGGTATAAGTTAATCATTCTCATTACTGATCGCTCTATCGCTGGAAAAAAATGTAAAAGAACATTTCTGTTCCCTTGCGAAGCCTTTTCTACTCGAATTTGCTCCGGTTTAGGTTGATTGTTTTGCTCTGGCTTAGGTTCGGGTTCGGACTTCCCAAAAATTCCGGAGTCTCCGACTGCGGAGTTGTTTAACTCTGGATCGGTTTGCAGATCTGTTCTTGACCCAAGTATGAAATTGTCTATTTTTCTCTGAGTGCAAAGCACTGAGCGTCGTTGATAAATTCGTGCCCACCGCTGATATAAAAACGCTGACAAAACTTCTTAAAATCTAAGGCGAAATAAACCCAAGTTGCATTTCATAATTTCGCAACAAGCACCTTAACTGATCCTATTCACTTCCTTTGACTTAAAATCATTTCCAAAATGAATTATTGAGTTTTAAACTCTTATTTGAAGTGATGATTAATTACCGACTGGCTGGCTGGTTGACGGCACCTTCTGATTTGTCAAGAAGAATTCTTCTTCAACCACATTAACCCCCCCATCCATTCATCCAATCATCCATCTCTGTTTCTCTTTAAATGTTTGCTTGGCAGCCAAACGCAACTTGTCGACAAGTTGGGGCGTTACCAGGGGCAAAGCTACCTGAGATTGAGGTGAATTCAGTGTCTGATGAGCACCGACAGAGTAGTATAAATGTGTTTGACCAAAAATAGTTCTTATTAATTGAGAGAAGGAAATTTCATTTTCAGCATTTATTGTGACTAATTGCGATTGGTTGTCAATTGGTTTGCATGTTGCAGACAAATAAATTAATGGGCCGGCTTTTTTCCATTTTTTTTTTTTTTTTTTTTGAGTTGTTGTTGTTTTGGGGTGCACAAGACAGGGAGCGAAGGGAATGGCCCGCATCTGCAGCCAACTGGCGGTAAAATAAACATTAGAATTTTCGGTGGCGTGAAAAACTTTACCCTAATTATATTCAGTTATTTTTGGTAGCAGGAGCGGGTTAAGGTTCTATAACAAATTGTCACATGAGCCCACCCTGAGGGTACCCCCATACACATGCCAACCGTTTAAATGCTATTAATTCGTTACTTAATTGCTTCTCTTATCGTGGCTCCGCATCTTAGTTCGTGCGCCTTGAAAAGAAATTTTCATTTCATAGTCGCTCATTGAAAATAATTAAAATTAATTAAGCCATTTCTGTTGTCTCCCTCTGATGGATGCATTGGGCCACAATCGCGTATCTATAAATTTAAATCGTCTTTAATTGAAGCAACTCGTTTTTGGGTGACGCCAACCGACGACCATTTTGCGCAATGTTTTTAATTAATATTTAATTACATTCCATTTGTTGTTATTGCATTCTCCCAACTAAGCCTTAGACTGACTGATTTGTCCAAGAAGTTGGCGGCATAATCAAAAAAAAAAAACACGAGAGAGAAAGAAATTGATTGATGGGGCCTGCGACTGGGGCTTAAGATACAAAAACTCAAATTCAAATGGCGTTGTATGTGTATAATTTCATAAAAGGATGACGGACTGACTCAGTGATGGACATGCATTGTCTCTTCTACCATTTCCCCCCCCCCCCCCTCAATTTGAAGGAAAACTATGTGAGTGATGGAACGAATTTGCATTCGACATTTCCACATTAATATGTACATCTGGATATATGTACTATATATATATATGGAAATTGTAAAAAACAGTCGCTGGCCATAAACAAGGCACACAAATGCCTTTCAGCATTGAGTACTTAAAGCCTTTCTCCCTCACTCCCTCTCTTGACTGTCTTGGGTGTCGAGTGTCGATAAATAAACCAATTGTTTATTTCATTTAAAGCCTTTTAAATATTTATAAGCATGGCCACAATAAATAAGCCAACTTATTTCAACGCTAGCCAAAAGTGATCAGCTGCATCATCATCATCATCCCATTTTTAAGGCACATGGAAATTAAGTAGTCAAACATATCCAGATGGTGAAATGAGAAATACGAGTGAAGATCAAGGAGCGAAAAGCCATAAAAATAAATTCATATAATTGCCATTTGAATATGGATGATATTGGGCTATGGCACAAAAGAAGAAGGCCAAGTGATTGACAATTGGCTAAGGAAAGATTTATGAAAAATGGAAATTTGCCTAATGAAATGACCCATCAAGATAGTATTGAGTCTATGCAAAAACAATTCTTCTAAATATGATTCTGATAAGCCCCTTATCTCTGAAACGTTGTATGAACCGTTTTGAGTCTTCTACATTAAACTCTACGGAGTAATCATCTCGGAAGTTTCTCTTCCTGCTTTAAAAATCACTATTTTTATGAATTTATCATGTAGTTAACCTTAATTTATGTTTTTTTTCTTCTTTGAGAGTTCTTTTAGTCGACTGGGCGGGAGGTCGGCTGCGAGTAATAAGCTTCAACTTGGTGCCGCTTAAATATAGACCGTCTCTACAACTGTTTAGCGTTTTTATACTCTGTACCAAAAGTACACAGAGTATATTAAATTTGTGCAAAAGTATGTAACAGGAAGAAGGAATCGTTTCCGACCCTATAAATCAGCGATGCCCAGCCGTATGTTTTTTGGGTACGTTTTGTTATTGTAATTGCACTGAACATAGGAAATCAATGATCGTATACATGCAGGGACATACAAAACGACACACACACGACAAAAACTGGATTTGTTCTCTTCTTTGATTGGTGTTTGCCAGCGCAAGCAAACTGACCATTAACAATTTCATTATTGGTATTGGTGCTTATCTTTGTGAGTATTGATGAGTGCTCTGTCGTATGCTGCTTTTGGGCATGCCTGCTATAAAGTATAAACAGCCGAGTCGATATAGCCATGTCCGTCCTTATGAACAAACAGATCTCAAAGATGGTAAGAGATAGAGTTTTGACATGTACGGGACATATACTTCTTATACTTGCAGGCAGATCAAGTTTATTTTCAATTTGTGCCACGCCCCCTCCCGCCCCCACAATTTGGAAAAAACGTTATATCTCCCACAGTTTTGTAGATAGAAAGTTTGTACCTTCTAGAGATATTTAGTAATCAAGTTTAATCAAGAAACGATAGAGATCGGATGAACGATACTTAACTTATGACCAAAGTCAGTTCCAGTGTTTAAAGTAGAGGCGCCATCTACTGGCCAGTTTTGAAATTGAAGTAGGGGCGGCATTTATTAGTCAAGCTATGACCAAAAGAAAGTTCGTTGCCGCAGCGCAGATGCAGCGCTGCTACTACAGGGTAAGTAAAAGTAAAATTGGCTCAAACAGCCCCTCCAGGAGGGCCAGGGACCTCCAGGAGGGCCAGGGCCAAGCTTCTCTCAATCTCTTGGCGTGTGTGCTTATAATTTTTCGCACAAGAGAAAGGGACCTACAGTTTAACGCCGAATCCGAACGGCAATAGTTAGAGAATTTGCTTTTTCATGGCTAGTTACTTCACAGCTGGCGCCAGTAGCTGGTGAAGGTGATCGGGTGTGTAAAAGCTTTTTTCTAAAGAAAGAAAAAACTTTTTATATTAGATGGTCCAAGGCGAGATCGAACCCACAACCTCCCGCACCAGCCGCCACACATACGACTGGTACGCCACGCCCGACCACTACAGGGTACAGAGTATATTAAAGTCGGGCTTGACCGACTTTCTTATTTGTTTTTTTTTTCCAACTTTAGACCGTACAGAACTTTTGACAGAACCCGTACTATCAACTTGCTCTTTGAGTTACCTAATCTGTGCTCACATTGACCAGAGTCACTTGAACACGTGACAATAATATAATTTTTTGTAATTTTTGTGGTCTACATTTTTGAGCTCGAACACTGAACACACGGCACAAGCAAGACCTGAAGTCAAATTCATACTTAAGAATGTAAGCAGTTAACACTTTGCCGCTCAGCGAGCAACAAGGGCCGAGGTCGAGTGGACAATAACGTCGAGGTCGTGGAATCAAGTCCCCGTAGGAGCATAGTTTATTTATGTTTTCAACATTGGGCCCAATCAGCAGATAACTTCGATTTACGATTTGTGATTTATGATTGCCGATTTTACCTGCTGAATGTAGTGATTGACAGTCATGATTGCTGTAAGGGAAACGAACAAAAAGTATGATTGGTTGGCGTTAGCTGGATCAGCCTACATACATAAGTGCAAGCTTTCACATAAAATGTTCTATGAGTATTTGTGAATATTGAAGTTAACTTGTCCAAGGGATTTTTTTTTTTTTTGATAAAAAGTACGAAAGCCACAGCATATCTTAAAGCCTGTTATCAACGCTATTCAGCAGAGATTTATCAGCTATCTCAAATCTGAAAACAAGTAATCACTAATCGGATTTATCTGCTAAATGCGCGCATTGTCTATATTTTATACAATCCTCAAATCGATTTATTAATATCGCAGTTCATTCGACCAGAAGTTCGAAGTAGATATCAATTGTCTTCCCGAATTCGAGCAGTTTTCGACTTAATAAATCAATCCCCTTTGTCGTCTCACAGTAGTGTATAGTCCTTTAAATTCGAAGGTGTCCTTAACCTTTAATTAAGTATGTACTCCGAAGGAGGACTTTGCCAAGTGCTATTCGTTGGCATAACTGTTTAGCAGCGGAAGGGGATGAAATACATTCAGATAAATGAAAATATCAGAAACAGTACTAACTTTCAAATTGGTCTGTTTTTTGAAGGAAGCAGGTCCAATTGAGGCTACTCTGCAGCACTCCTTAGCTTGTGTTGTTTTAATCTTACAAGTAGATAGTGGTACTTACAGTTTAATTCCAAATTTAAGGAAGTTTTCCTTCGATTTCATAATGCCTACATATAATTGAACATTAAGATAAGCTAAGTCGATATCTAGCTCTATTGTGTCTACTCCCTCAGTGGCAAGACAATCTGATAGCACACATTGGGGTCTAGTACAAGTTGTCTGAATATTGGAACCCGCCTGCTGCCGGACTGGCTGTCTTTAACTTTATTCTCTGATCATTCCTTTCCATATACAAAATGACTGATGAATGTTGCTAATCAAGAAACCAACTTAGTCAAGCCTGTTCTCGTTTACGAATTCGATTGAAACGTTTTGCCATCAATAGTATCGAATGAAGATAAATTGGTTTTTGAAGGTAAAAGTTGAATAACTCCGTCGGTTTTTAGATTTGATCGAAATCGGAAACAGGCCTTGAGTATGTTTTTTTTCTGTGTAATTAATAAGTACCTAACCTTTCTTTCTTCTTTTCATATTTCACTGATTGTTCTTAGACTTTATGGATAATGAATCAGTCGGATGGTTTACAAATTATAAGAGTCTGCCCAGAGATTTTAGGCGCACTCATCCAAACCGATGGACTATATCGACATAATCACAAGAATGTCTTTTTCTCTTGATGACGTGAACTATATTTGTTTTAAAAGTTATTCCTAGAGTTTTAACTAGAAGCTTAGCTGCTCCAATGGATTCTGCCTAAAGATTTATACCATACAATTTGCGTCGTTTTTGGGTCGAAAGCGGTTTGCAGAACACATTTTGTGTTTATTATTTAAAATAAATCCATTCGAACGTTATATGTAGGAGGCAATTCCCAGTGCAATCCGAAATAATTTATTGATAAGATGTCGCTCATGCGTCAGAGGTTATATTAATTCAATTATTTTCTTAAAATCCATTAAAAAGCTTTGATAAAAATGTATTATTTTTCTGATTAAATAATAATAAAGTCGCAACATTCATTAACCATTCTAAAAGTAGCTCTAGGAAATTAATTTTAACGGGAAAATCTAGAAAATTGAACTCTATATCATTTGGCTACCATTGAAACAATCGTTTTGTATAAGCAAAGTGAACTTCGATAGGTAGTATCGGTCGGAAAAGTCTGATTTAGTTGAGAGAAAACTTATAGAAGGCATAATACCTGTAATTTATGAAAGGGTGTCTAAAATTGATTAATTTTTATGGGAAATCTGCGATAACAAACGCAGTCATGTGACTCATTCTAGTAATAAGGACTTTGACTAACACAGTAGAGTTTCAAGGCTCGATCACTTCTAACCGAACTCAAACATCAAAGTTTATACATTCCTCTGGTTCATCTAATGAATTTTAAAAAATTGTTCATAATTCCCTCCCCCCCTCTCAGCCATTAGCTTGTAATCCAAGTTGTTTGCCCATTATGCTTATGATTATTCTGATATTTCGATAATGTATTCCACGTTTATTGAGCTCAAATTCGTTATTAAATATGGCAATTAATGGAAACAAATGTGAATGCGGCTATTTTCATCTTGAATATTGAGTTAAAACATACATTGCCTTTAATTATGGTACACCAACACAACCACAACAACAACAACGGCCACATTTTCGTTTTTCAATGAAAACACAAAATTTTCAAACGAAAAAAAATTGAAAATGAAAACAAAGTTGAAAGAAGCGCGCGCGCGCGTTCCCTGCCTGCCATTGGTTGGGGGGGGGGGGGCAGCAGCAGCAGCGAAATATGATTTGTGGTGTAACGTAAGTTTCAACGCTTCTCCTTGGTATTCAGCTGTGATTAAGCACTTTAAGTGTAATTTCAGTTTGCATTCGTATGGGTGAATTGCACTTAAAAATAGCCGCATTCGTCGAGCACATGCTAAACCATAACTAAAATCTTTATGGCCAAAAGATCTTGTTGTTGGTACGCAAGATCTTGGCGACTGGCAAGAACGGCGGCGGCTGCTTTAAGTCAATTTTTGAATAATTATGAATCGTTTTTCGCTTTCGTTGTTCTCTAATTATAACAACATCATAATCATAATTTCATATTTGGCCGCTGGTGCGCCTCTTCGTTTTGGTGTGGTGTGTGCTTAATGTGCCAAAATTTATTTGTATCTAGATACATATAAGTGGAAAGCAGATATAGAAGCCATATACCGAAATTGTATGGCACATATGGCAAGGAATTTGTAAAATTCCAAGAGGGTGGGTTTATGAGTTAAGGTCCCGATAGCAAGGCTTTGAGCCTTTTTTTGGGGAAATGTTCGGAGGGAGCTTTGAGATTTTGGTATGTCAGCTGTGTTACTTCACTTCGTACCGGCCTATTAGCCTTCTGTTTGCAGTCAGCAAAATATTAGAAAAGATCATCAAAGAAAAGACTTCATTCTTTGTCGACAATACAGATCTACTCCCTAATGAACAGTTCGGATTCCGTAGGAAGCACAGCACAGTTCATTCGCTAGTGCGAATCAAAAAGATTGTCAAACAGAACTTTAATATGAAGAAGTCCACCGGGATGGTCCTGATGGATATAAAATATGCTTTTGACTCCGTATGGCACAACGGTCTCTTCTTCAAGATGTCAGCTCTTAACTTCCTGACCGAACTTATTAAAATATTACAAAGCAAGCGTTCGTTTTCGGTTTACATTGGACGGGCTCATTCTACCGCGATAGATATCCCTGCTGGATGCCCCCAAGGGTTCTGCCTTTCTCCCCTTCTGTATAACATTTATACCTCCGACTTTCCGAATCTAAAAGGCTGTGCTGCCTCAATATTTGCTGATGACACAGCAATAATTACCTCAGAACTATTACCATTCTGGTTAACACAGATAAAACCCAAGCCATATACTTCTCCAGAAAAAGATTGTCCAGATATCTCCCAAATAGCCACCTAGATCTGGATGGTACTGATATTCCCTGGGACAAAAAGGTTCGCTACCTAGGAGTTATCTTAGACCCAAAAGTAAACTTCAAGGACCATGTAGGGTACACCATTGATAAAATCAACTCTCTTACCAGAACTCTTTTTTCCTTCATCAATAGAAACTCAAGGTTATCCATTGAAAATAAGTTATACTTGTTCAGATCGATATTTCAGGCAGTAATGTTCTATGGAGCCCCAGTTTGGTCTGATGATGCCAAATGTCATATTAAGAGATTACAGACTGCTCAAAACAAGCTATTAAAAAGGATTTTCAAGCTCCCATGGCATCATCCTACCTCCGATTTGCACCATAAAGCCAATGTAGAAATGATAGCAGACAGACTGAGCCGACGGAAAGATAACTTCAATGATAGATGTAGATATTCAACCTAAAACCACATAAACCAAATAATTATGTAAATATAGATAGTTATAAGTAGTAAGGTTTTGTCTCATGGGTTTTTTTTTCCCTACAATGTAATATAGATTAATTAAATTTAAAACAATAATACAGTCCATATTCATAACAAAGTAGAATAAGTCCATAGACTTGTACTCTTAAGAAATATGTAATATATATTAGAAGCATACGCTTATCATTACAAACCGATGCAATAAATTGAAAAAAAAATTTGAATTGATATAAAGATAATTTAGTTGCAAAGGACATTTCTCATATATGTATGTTTGTCTATACGAAACTCTACACGGAATGAAAACATGAAGATTTTGAAACATATTCAATCTTAATCAATGTCGAAAAGTAAGTTGATTCCGGATTTTCTCAATCTAAGTACGAAAGCATTGATTTAAGTACGGATTATTTGATTTTCAAGTACTGATACGTAGTTGTAATGTCTTTTCAATTTGATACATGAATTCTAGGATTGATTTAAGTCTTTCGTTCTATGTAGTTTTAGGTAAAATTAAGTATGAGTCGTACTTAAAACTTAAATCCGAATATGGGGATCATATTAATAACCCCCTTTTCTTTTTCAGTGTACATACGTTATACATACACCTTCACGAATGGGCAGTCTTATTTCTAATTCCTTACATTTTGGTAATTTTATTGACTCGACCACCTTCGTCTGAACACTTGTATCGCATTTCTTGAAAAAAAAACATAATCATAAAAAAGTACTTTTTGATGCCAACAGATCACGCTGTGGCCTTAGTAAGGAACTCAAGGTCTAAGCTCGCTTCTCTGGAATATCGAATCTATCGTTTTACAGCAGGTTGCTTATAGGTCAATATCATTTCCTGCAGCGAATGAGGAAGCTATTGACGATTTCTTTCGAGAATTTAAAAGATGGTGACGAATTGAACTCTACTAGAAAGCATCTGGTTAAGTCGGCACTCAAAAGGGGCGGGTAAGAGTTCTTTTGGTGATGAAATCCCAGCCCCTTTGGGGTCTTTCTACTTTTGTTTTTGACTGGCCCCGTTGGATCACCAAATGTAGTTATAACAACGCCTCTTGACAGTTCAAAGTTAATGTCAAAAAGACACATACCCTGGGACCCCAAAAAAAAAACGATATCATCCTACCAGAAACCGCATTTTAGCGCTTATCATTTAAAAAATGATGAGATGGCGACTCTTTCCGCGAAATCACATTCAAAAACTTAACATATCAAGGTTAAAAGTGTCCAGATTTGTGTTTTTTTTTTTTATAATATTACGTATGTGTATTTTGTGACGCTGTTTACGAAACCACAACACAACACAATATTTCCTCTTTTTTGCTACCAAGTCTTAGAAAATACTTTGCGAACTAAAGATACTTTTAACGGAAGTAAGGTACAAGTGACTTTTCTAACCATTAGTGGCAAGCCCTTTTGCTAGATCTAAGCGAAAGGAAAGCAGCTTCTTTCTCAAAAATAAACTATTTTAAACATAAAATATATACATCGTTAATAGTTTCATATAGACCTTCGTGTTGGGTCCTCACCACCTCCTGTTCGTTTTATAAGCAAAGCTGCAAACCTCTGAACGGTTGGAAAGTCTTAGATTCGGTTCGCGGACCGTTTCCTTTACTTATCGAAGCTAAGGATTAGGTTCGAATATGCAAAAACAAGGCTAACTTCGTCTGTGCCGAAGTTTTTAAAAAACTAGAAAAAGTTCTCTCCAACGGTTAGCGATCTCGAACAAACTTTGCAGATCAGTTTGATAACATATAATATTAATAATGACCGAGTTTAAGAACGCTTAAATTGAAAACAATATAGTTTTTCTCACTAAAACACATTTTCCGACCGATCGTACCTATGGCAGCTACAAAAAGTAGTCATCCGATCCGGCGGTTTCAAAATGTGCATTCAATAGAACACTCTGTGCAAAATTTCAGCTCGATAGCTTTAAAACTGAGGGATTAGTTCGGGTAGATACAGAAAGACGGACTGATCAAGAATATATAAGGTTGTCAAAAAAGTCTTGCGGTATTTTTATTGAATTTTCAATTGTTCATAAAATTGGTTATAATAATGCGATTTAAGTCAAATATGCGCCGTTTTGTTCGATGACGAGTTCCCAACGAGATGCCAACTTCATAATGCTCCTCTTATAGAAGCTCGCTTCCCTATTGGCAAAAAACTCGGAGAGCCAATTTTCACAGGACTCTCTTGTGGCCAACTTCCGACTACCAAGCTCGTTCGCCATTTGATTGATCGTTCGCTTTTTTGATTATATACTTAAGGTAGTCGGAGATGATTCCCTCTATGTGTTCCAAACTTCTGTGCAAAAATTATACTTCACTTTTCAAGTCTTTTCTGAATGATTTTTATTTTATACGACTTTACTTAATTTGACTAAAAATGGTAGAAAAAATTATACAACGATTTAAGTAGCTATAAACCAAGGTTCGAAACCAAACCTTTGGTTCGATAAGTTTAGGAACCGGTCCATGAACCCAAGCTTTGACTCTCCAACGGGATCGAAAAACCGGACCGAACTTTCTGTGGATTTTTAGAGGTTTGCATTATTGATTTTAAACAAAGAATTTATCGAACTTTAGCGAATTATAGTTGGCCCGAGGTCATGTACCTCAGTGAAATAAGTATATGTGCATAGATGTTTTTAAGAATATATTATTATGACGGATTCGCTTAGCGGGGTGTGCTGTAGTTGCCATAAATCACGCTAATATTTATGGAATCCAACTGGAACGTCTAAATTAAACGATTTCTCATCGGAGAAAACCCGTTGTGAAACTCATTTGACCAAAATTTGTATTTTTCAGCAAATGCCACACGAGCCTTCAGGTGAGGTGGAGATAGTTTTGGTACAGGCACTCGGAAAGTATATTGTTTAGGTGTAGAAATTAATTATAATTCATTTCTAATTGTTTTGCTTCAATTCCATTCAGTTGAGGTTAGTTGGGAATATGAAGGTTGCTGACTCTGATCACACCAGGCAGATAGATAGTTGTAAGCCGACTCTAATTTGTAAGCACTTTTGAAGAAAACTGTACAGGTTAAGCACGCGCAGTGCCCAATAAATAAAGAAGTGAAAAACCCTAGGAGTATCAGCGTGTTCTCAATTTGTGCATCCACCACCTATGTACATACATATATGAAGGGTGATTGTTTTCAATAAGAACTTGATGAACACGTCTTTGTCTAAATGACACTTTATCTCGTTACATGAAATGTCTTTCTGACCAGCAAGACGACGAATTTCCCGTTCGCAGAGTGCGTCAATGCATTTATAATCGAGGTTTTTTAAAAAGTGTTACATCGTGTTCCTCTGCCAATTGACTCTAGCAGTTTAAGTGCCGATTTTCTTGATCCCCATTATTAATCCACGCTCTGTAGCTGACAAATGCACTCCACGTGGCATGCTAGTATAAAAATAACTAATAGAATAATTGTTTTATATTATAAATGCATCCACAAGTTATCTTTTGTTATTATACTCTGTACCGAAGGTACATAGAGTATATTAAGTTTGTGCAAAAGTATGTAACAGGGAGAAGGAATCGTTTCCGACCCTATAAAGTATATATATTCTTGATCAGCATCAACAGCCGATTCGATATAGCCATGTCCGTCTGTCCGTCCGTCCGTCCGTCCGTCCGTCTGTCTGTCCGTATGAACGAAGAGATCTCAGAGATGGTAAGAGATAGAGGTTTGACATGTTTGGGACATATATTTCTTATACTTGCAGGCAGATCAAGTTTATTTTCAATTTTTGCCACGCCCCCTCCCGCCCCAGTAATTTGGAAAAAACTTCATATCTCCTACAGTTTTGGAGATAGATCGTTCGTTCCCTCTAGAGATACCTTGTAAACAAAATTATTTATCGATTTGCTGAAGGAATGATCAAGATCGGATGAACGATACTCAAGTTATGGGCAAAAAACGGCCAGTTAACACCACCCACCCCCCCACCTACAACCACAGCAACATACCCTAACCGTTCAACACAGGCAATCTTAGTGCGAGAGAGAAAGAGAGAGAGAGAATCTTAGAGAGCGCACCGCGTTGTGCGCGGGGTGTTAACTGGCCGTTTGACTCCTGAGCAAATGCGAGTGTAAGGGTACAGAGTATGTTATAGTCGGGCTTGACCGACTTTCTTTCTTGTTTTTCAATAAGCTTATCGGCACGCTCACCGCCCAAATGCACATCAAACTTAGCTCGCACATACACTTATTTCCTAAGAAAATGCGATCACAACGCACAAAATGCATGATAACGGTACTAAGAATGTTGACCAAAGAAGAATTTTGCATAGGCATCTAAAAATACAAATGTACCGTTGCTATTATTGAAAATATAGAGAAAATCTTATGCACATATACTTATTTCACTGAGGTATAGTACGTTCTGCTAGGTCCTCACCACCCAAAAAAGTAAACAGCTGCCTCCTGTTCGTATTAAAAGCACACTCCACTCCTTACAATACAGGAATCTGTATTCAAACTAAATATTCTAGATAGAATTTAGACAAAAAAAATTGAAAAGTTGTAAGTCAACAAGCAAAATATATGAAAGAAAAGTTAAAGAAGTTACATTTGGCACATTTTTCGTGGCAGGAATATGAATACGTTCGTACTTTTTTCTGTCTATCGAAAAATAGTTATAGAAAGCTTTACTTATCAAAGCAAAAGGACAATTGTGGTCGAGTGTCCCATCTAGGAATTTTACATTTTACAAAAGTACAATCAGGTCTATTCCAAAAACCGCTCTAAATAGGCGTATTTGAACTCCAATTTCCATTTCCAAGAAAAGTTTATTTTCCACCCTCGTAGATGTGTGCTTATGTGAGTTGTTTTTGTAAATGGCGTTTTATGGCAATTAATAAGAACATTTGAACAGAGGGCTAAGAGATATTTGCTTCAAGTTCCTATGATCAAGCGGACGAGGATGATGATGATGACGATGATGCTCAGCCAAGGCGGAAATAGTTTCAATTTTATGGCTCTGGTAATCACAGCTCCCTTCTAAGGGGTTCTAAGCACTTTTTTAATCACATCTAAATACAAAACAAAAACAGCCACGCCGGAAACTATCGATGCCAATATATAAATAAATCTAATACGATATACCCCATTTAATTAATATGCAAGAAAAGAGATTTAAAATATATAAAAAATAATTGTTATGTACGTCGCGGCGTTGAATGCGTGCCATAAAAACAAAACAAATCTTTATAATATGCAATCGTTCGTTATAAACATTTTGTAGTTTTGTTTCTCTTTCCACATTTGCACTTTCCGCCTAATGACTAAGACTAAGGAGCGGTCGAGCACAAAAAATAAATGTATTTAAGCTAATAAAATAGAAATTAGCCATGTTTTGTGCAGCTGATTCATTTGGGATTCTAGAATCTAGATATTTACCATTTTGTGTTTGTTTCTGTTGGTGGGGGAGTGGGGGATGAGGGGTTTATCCTTTTTTGAAATTTTGTTGCACTTTGGTTTAATCCTGGGGGCAAAGTTTGGACAATTTTATTTGTTTAGTTGGTGGCACATAATCAAATTGAACATATGTATTTGGGTGTTGTTGTTTTGGTTTGATGCACTGCCTGTTGGTTGCGCGCGCGTGCCGACAGAATATTTAATATTATTTAGAATATTTTAGTTGGATTTGAAACGGGAAGACTGGGAATATGCCGCTGTGCGCGTTCGCACTGCTTGACGTTTAGTCAATGACTAAGGGCGGGCAATTCAAAATTTTTTTAAATTCATCAACGACTGCGGCGGCAGCAGCTCAGCTCAGCCAACGCCAGCGCCGACAGCAGCAAACACACAACAAAAACCAAAAACTAATAAAATCAATTACAAACGCACACATAGACGCAGACACCACACAACAGACGACAGCCAGCCCGAAGAGCCCTGAGAGTAGCGCACGAGCACGTTCACGAAGTTCTACTCTGGCCAAAGGAAACGGAACATGAACATGGAATATGATGGTTGGCTTTGGTGGGGGTTTGAATTATGAGCTGCAAAGAGAGAAGCCAGCCTGGTCTTTACTCTTTGGCCTGCACTCTCTCTCTCTCTCTGTCCATCTCTCTCTGGAATATGTGGGCCAAAAGTAATGACAATAGCGGCAATTGTTTTGTTAACGCTCGCTCTCCCTAACTTACTCTCTTGCCGACTGAGTGGGCGAGAGAATATTCGCATTCGTTTCGGTGTGTGCCAAATGAGCCAAGCAAAACAAAAAGGCAAAAATATACATGGCCAAAACAACAACAACAACAACCGCACAAATATGCCTGCAGTTTTATGCATTTTTATTGAACTTCTTGGCAACTTTTTTATTACAATTTACAATTTAAAGATTGCAGCTGCAACATCATAGCCTAATTATGGGCGTTGCGCTTCCTACCTACCTACCCCCTTCTACTTGCCCAAGAAGAATTTGTGTCCTTTTTACCCTCATGTCAACGACCGTTATTTCTTCTTTCATCAAATTGCCCTCGAAAAAAACTTCCCTTTAAGCCGCGGCGGAGCACAACGCATAAATCGCAATTAATCAAGTGCAAGCCGATGCCACTAAAAACTCTTCTAACTCTCCTCTACACATTTCTAACCCTGTGAATCGACATAGCCAAGGACCGACGACCACCCCTTCTCATTTCATTTCCCAACAACAAGTTCAACAATTACAAGGCAAACGGTTCAGCTCTCACTCACACACACACACACACATACTTGGAAAAATATTGCATATTGCCCTCCTGCTTTCACACAGAAAGCTACTAAAAATGTAATCATTATGCTTTATCGTAATAATCAGCAGCCGCAGTAAAGCAGCAAAAAGTTTTTAATACCCTGTAAGGATGAAGGATGAAAGGGTATATAAAGTTGTAGGATTGCGTTGAACACCAGACTCTCAACGAAAGGGCGCAACAACAAGTTGTTTTTTGTAATTCATCGCAGAATTGCGGTACTTGTATTTGTATTCTAATTGAGGTGAGACCGAGCCAATGACACTCAATTATCCCAATCAAGATGGGTGCCGCGATTGCTCACAATGGAACAATTGAGTTTTTGAGATATTTTAAAGCAGGGTGTGTCGAGAAGAGCGAGGTCAAAAAGTGAGAGTGTTCGAAAATAAAGGTGTTTTAAAACTATAAGGCCGAGTTTTTACAGTGATTCATAACCAACGATGTGACTAGGGTCTATCACTAAGCGAGAAGGCCATCACAGCTCCATTTTAGGTTGTTAGAATAGGTTTGGCGAACTGAGACGCCTACACTGTAAGAAGATGACGCATTATTGCAACTTATTGGCACATGGGAATTTCTAATTAAGATATTAATCCCGCCCCTGTCCACTGTATTGTATGTAGAATAGTTCACGTTTCGCCCGAGAACTTAGTTCATTTCGAATCAAGCAGAAATCCTAGGAATTTCCCTTACAAAATGTACAGAAAACTATATAAGTTTTTATAAATAAGACGGAAGTCATTTTTTGCAATGAACCCTTTCCCAAACTAACCAAGTTTGGTTCAGTTTCGGGTTTGGGAGGTCTTAAGTTTTAAATGTTCAGTTCATGGTCAGGTACGAAGGACTCAAAAGACCCGTAGCGAACCGAATGCAGTTGCAGCCTTGCTTTTTAGAGCTACAAATACGAATTTTGCTTGAATCCCACCCACATTTTCCGACTTTTGGTGACAAATTTTCCAAGAACAGAAAAGCCCATGTCTAAGAGTTTTGCATACTTTGCCTATAAACCTGGATTAATCGGATAAAATTACAATTAAAACGAGAAGGCTAAGCAACCCTCGTAAAAGCTGTTTTTGAAATATATAGAAGAGTTTAAGAACGATAGCATTAAAATCAAAAATCTTTCTGTTTCGACAGATAGTCATTTGATTTCTAGCAAATTCCGCGAATCTTTTTGAAAACGTATCAAACTAATAATCGCCGAGTTTAAGAACGAAAGCTATTTTTGGCTCGACCGAAGTTTATATACCCTTGTGTATGTAGTTATAAGGAAGCCATATGATATATTCATCAGAATTTGACCAAACTCCCCAAAATTGTGTGTAAACCGATAATATTTATAAATGGAAAGTATAAAGACGCTACCATTGAAAACAAACAAGTTTTTCTCACTAGAACTTCTTTTTCGACCGATCGTTCCTATGGCCGCTATACTCTATAGTCATCCGATTTGGATGAAACTTACCAAAATTGTGGGGAAGCACATTATATTGACTAGTAACAAGTTTGGAAAAGATAGCATCGAAAACAAAAAAGTTTTTCCTACAAAGACTTTTTCATAACTTCTTTTGTATGGCAGCTATACTATATACTTGTCCGATTTTAATAAAACTTAGTGAAATTATGTAAAAGCATAGAAAACTACTAAATACGAGATTTGGGGACGTTCGCGTTGAAGACAAAAAAGTTTTTCTCACTAAAACTACGTTTTCGACCGTTAATTCCTATGGCAACTATATGCTATAGGTATCCGATCTGGCCGGTTCCGATAAATGTGCAGCATCTTTGTACCAAAAGACTTTGTGCAAAGAGTGGTTAAGATAGCTTTTAAACTGACGAAGAAGATCGCATAGAAACAGACGGACGGACATGGCTATATCAACTTAGCTTGTCATGCTGATCAAGAATATATATACTTTATGTGGTCTATGCGTTACAAACATCTGGGCAATTTTAATATACCCTCTACAAGGGTATAATAAGTTTTTCTTACTAATACCCATTTTCCGACCGATCGTTCCTATGGCAGCTGTAAGAAATAGGCATCAAATCTGTTTATAAGCATGTAATTTTAATAATCTCTATGTTTGGGGACGTTAACATGGAAAACAAAAAAGTTTTTCTCACCAAGACCCATTTCCGACCGATGCACAAGATGCACAGTGGGTCAGAGCTTGTATGGAGACTGCGGCCAAAAATACTTTCAGTAGATATATCGACTTGATACTTTGTTTACGGCTTTATAAAACCGTTAGATATGAGATTTAATTAAATGGGCGTGAATATATTCTCACACTCCCACCCCTACCATACTATTTTAACAAGTCTAAGAAAAAAGTTATATTACAATTTTTTATTTGTGTTTGAATTTTTATTTATTTTATTTTGTTATGTTAGTTATAAATCCATAAATCCCAAAAAAAAAAAATCAAATTCATAATAAAACATACTGTATATCGCTGTAATCTCAGATTTTAAAGTAAATACAGTAAATAAAATACAGATTTTGGTCGAATGGACTTGTGCTTTGATGGAACACTCAAAAAAGAATCAAACACAACAGCAACAGAGACCGGGAATGTAACAGTTGCACCGCAGTAACAAATAGCAAAAAAAACAATCACACTCTAGTCTTTATAGTATTTATACCTAAGGGCGGATATAACACAATTTCCGGCACTTTCCGGCAGTTAAATTTGTAGTTTGAGAATCTAAGAAGGTTGGCCAATGTTATCAAATAAGTCCAATTGGGGAAATCAGGGGGGATCATGACTATTACTTTAGCTGAATTTATATCACATGGACAATGGCACACAAAAAAATAGTACTGACAAAACATAAATTTTTATGAAAGAACTCAAACAAACTAAAAATATCAAATTTATTAAAAAATAAAGTTAGCCCCTTTCTTTTGACGATTCAGTTTAAGTTTCTTTAATATTAGTTTGATTTTATATTGTTTTTCACTTAAATCTCAAAAGGCTCTCACAGTAAGAATTAATAAATTTTATGCTCTCTCTTTTGAAGCCACTTTTATAGAGTACGGTTATAATGAAACCGAATCATCTATACCATTAAAAAGCTCAATCTTTTGCGAGATAGAGACAACGTGTTTGAAGTCAAAATTCTCACTTTGCATTTTTATACTCTGTACCGAAGGTACATAGAGTATATTAAGTTTGTGCAAAAGTATGTAACAGGGAGAAGGAATCGTTTCCGGATACCATACCATAACCGTTCAACACAGGCAATCTTAGTACGAGAGAGAGAGAGAGAGAGAGAAACTTAGAGAGCGCACCGCGTTGTACGCTCTAATAGTTTCTCTCTCTCACACTAAGATTGCTTGTCTTGAACGGAACGTTGTTGTTATGGGTGGGGTGGGTGGGAGGTGTTAACTGGCCGTTTGACTCGTGAGCAAATGTGTGTGTAAGGGTACAGAGTATGTTATAGTCGGGCTTGACCGACTTTCTTTCTTGTTTATTTTTGGCCTATGGCAAAAACCACTGTGCGATGGTTCCTTTGGCAGCTATAAGATATAGGGCCGATTTGTCTTCTCCCAGATAGCTGATATGTGTCAGATAAGCTTTAAATTTTCTTTATTATTTGTTACTTTATGTGACAGATAGCTCTATGTGGAAGATGTGAAATCGGCCCATAGTCATCTGATCCGGTCGGCTCCGACAAATTAGAAACAGACAGACAGACGGACGGACAAAGCACAATCTACTCAGCTCGTCGCACTGATCAAGAATAAATATCGTTTATAGGGTCGAAAATGAAATACTTAAGTACTGTTTTCTGTACTACCCATGAAACTTAACCATGCATTCAGTGCTGAAATTTATACCTAAGGGCGAGCGCACACATGCGACTGAAAGATGAACTGAGGGCAGAACTTAAGGCTTATCTTGACAAATAGTCACGCTCCGTGCATGCTAGTGTGGACAATAAGCACTGGTTTGAATTCCAGAATTCAGTTGTAAGCTCAGCGTTGCGGAATCAATCAAGCAGATTTGTTTATTTCGGCTTGCTGACGTACTAAAATATCATGGTCAGCCGACAGTTCATCTGTCAGCCGCATGTGTGGGTGCGCCCTTAAAGAAGCGAATGTGTTCTGTTTCAAATTCATGATTGAAATGCATGTAATGGCAGCTTTGATTTCAGTACCAGCCCTTCCAAATCAGGGCGGTAGTGAAGGGTTTGTAGGTACTAATATGTACTACAGATGATATAGAATATATATTAAGAGAAGGACAATGTGATGCAAGTGATGGCCACCAAAAAATTCCAGAAATACTAAAAATAAGACAAAATTAATGGAAAAAACAAAAACCACAAAACTTTTTATAAACTTATATTTACCAGAATTCAATTATAAAAATACCGCAAAATACCTAAAATTCGAAAAATTAAGAAAATTCAAAATGCCAAGTTTTAAACTGAGGAAATATCATAGAAACCGCATTAATATCATTTCAGCTTCTCCAGCGGTTAAAAATGATATAAAAATACTTTATTGTCGCCGGAAATGCCTCTTTCTGGATAAAATTATAGTACAAGGGTATCAACTTATATCCAAGTCAAGTTAGACTAAGGGTACAAAATAGTCGTTCCATGTCCTTGACACAATCTGCTCACTTGTTCTACAGCTGCCAAACTAACGCAGGACTCACACACACACAAATACACATACAAATTCAAGCAGAAGTCAGTACATACATACAAACAAACACTCATACATAAGGAGGAGAAATACTAGCCAACAAACAGGCAAACAAAACAAACTAAATTACAACAATTCCAAAAATTTATAATTGTGCTGAAGCGCACACAAACACACGCACAGTTCGAAAATCTCAACCCACCACCCAACACAGCCACCACCCTGCCCACCCAGCCCCAGTGCCTAGCTTATTGCCACACCATCATCCTCATCCTCGTCATTATCGTCATCATCTGCTGGCTGTGGCTCTGGTTTGCCTTCTCGCCTTAAACCATTCGCCATGCCGGGAACGTCGTCGACGACGACGACGACGACTACTAACAAACAACAGCAGCAGCGGCGGCAGCAGCAACAAAAAAAAAAGGCAGTTAAGTTAAAATGTACTTAGAGTTTAAGCGTAACCCCGAAATCCCAATCCCAAACCGAACCCGAAACGAGATTGTGTGTTTTAAGCGTTTTAGTTTGCCCCTTTGCCCGCCCAGACACCCCGCCACCCCGCCAGAAAGGACGCTGGCAGCGCTGCCATTGTTGAGTCAGTCAGCTCAGCCCGAGTCAGCCATCTTGTGCGGCGTTATTAAATTTTATACAAATACTAAAAATGAAATCAAAATTTTCTTATTACAATGACTATTTTGAGACTCTCTCTCTTTCGCATTCGAAGCACAGCTGTGCCTTGTGGGTTGGCTTGTGGGTAGGATTGGGTTGGGTTCGGACTGGGTTCGGGTAAAGCGAAGCATTTCATTTCATTTTTCGTCTGTATGTTTGTCGAATGAATTGTACTTTTGCCATACTTATCGACTGCATTGTTAGAACTCTGAAAAAGTTTTTGGTTTTCATTTTTAGTTATTTGGTCGTTTTTCCCTCTTTTTTTTGGGTGTTGGCAGTTGAGCCAACTTCCATTACTGGAAGTCCTGCAAATGTCTTGAAAAAGATTACAAAAATATCATATTTTCCAAGTGCAGCCATGAAAACGATGCATGAAATTCAATTAAAAAATGTTACTGTCGCCTCTTACTACGAATGTTTCGAACTGTACAACACTTGGTTATGTGCCACCACCTCATATAATTCAAGAAAGTGTTGGGGGTTCTTATTAAGAGTGCTTCAATTGACCTAGAATTTTTTGTGGAAATCGTTTTTTTTTTTAGTTTTTTAAACTAGAAAACCTAAATGCCTTGCGGTTATATCATCAGTAGGCTTTCGCTATTCACAAAAGCATCGTAATGCGTCGTAATTAACTCGCTTCAAATTGTAAGCAACAACAAAGTCAATGCGAATCGGAGCACGGCACCTTCAAGACGCACACACAGACGGCGCAGCAGCTGCATTTTGGGCGATCGAGACTCGCTGAAAACGGTTGTTTTTTCTGTTGCTGTTCCTGGACTGCTCCTAAACTCAAATTTCATGCTCACCGCTGCACTAATGGTATGCAATCGCCTTCTCAAGCAATTCATTTAAAAGTGAAATAAGTTGGAAATAAGTAATAAAAGCGATTCTGTTTATTAGACCCGTTTCCTCAATGTCCGATTAGTCAAACTAACCTCTCTTACTGTGGTTCAGTGGAATTTGTAAGCTCCAGTTAAGTCTGTCAGAATTATTGATAATACCTATATGACACTTGTCGATATTGGTGACCCATATTGGTGACCAACAAAGAGAAAACGTGACAAAAAGATACATTAGTGTTGGTAGTTTGATCGTTCAATTAGTCGCTTCACAAGAAGCGTATAGCAATATTGGCCGACAATATCGGCAATGGTCATAAAGCCTTCAGTCAACAACAAAATTGCTGAAGAAAAGTAAATGTGTTTGTTTAGCCGGCTCACGGTCAACAGTTGATTATAATTCATTTGAATAGCAACTGGTTTTGTCTGTACACTACTGTATCAAGGGCCTCTCGGTCCTCTCAACAGCAGACTTTCTTTGCTGTCTCACTTCAATATTAAAGTTACTTTCATAATTCATACAGAATCCATTGCTTATTTAAGAGCGCCGTTTTCAGGACAGCCTAAAGTAATGAAAAGTGTTCTGAAAGTATACCAAATGGGATAAAAATCTTTTAATTGATGCATGGCGATTGCTATTTGCAGTTGACCTTGTCCTCAGTGTTCGTTTTAACAGGGCCAAGATACACAAAGGGTATACTTTCCTTTAAAATATGTCGCTAAAAAACCCATATACAAATTAACATAATCTTTACATTCACACAAGTGAAATGGAATTTGAAAATTTTGCCATCCGCTTTTGTACCAAATATAACAGATCTTTCAGATTTTTTTCCAAACATATAATACTGATAATTGCTGAGTTTTAGGACTCTAGCATTAAAATAGAAAGTTTTTCTCACAAACTTCGGTCGGTTCCGACATATCAGCAGCGTTCCGTGCTACAGCTTGGTACGGAGATGCCTGCGAAATACCCGCGAAATCGAACACTCCATATAAAACAAGAAAGAAAGTCGGTCAAGCCCGACTATAACATACTCTGTACCCTTAACGTCGCAGCTCGCATTTGCTCACGAGTTATACTCGCTCATCTCTAAGTTTCACTCTCTCTCTCTCTCTTCTCTCTCTCTCACTAAGATTGCCGTTCAATAGAATGCTGTGGTGATGGGTGGGGGGTGGTGGGTGTTTACTGGCCGTTTTTTGCTCATAACTTGAGTATCGTTCATCCGATCTTTATCATTCCTTCAGCAAATCGATAATTAATTTTGTTTACAATGTATCTCTAGAAGGTACGAACGATCTATCTTCAAAACTGTAGCAGATATGACGTTTTTTCCAAATTGCGGGGGCGGGAAGGGGCGTGGCAAAAATTGAAAATAAACTTGATCTGCCTGCAAGTATAAGAAGTATATGCCCCATACATGTCAAACCTCTATCTCTTACCATCTCTGAGATCTCTTCGTTCATACGGACGGACGGACGGACGGACAGACGGACGGACGGACAGACGGACGGACGGACAGACGGACATGGCTATATCGAATCGGCTGTTGATGCTGATCAAGAATATATATACTTTATAGGGTCGGAAACGATTCCTTCTCCCTGTTACATACTTTTGCACAAACTTAATATACTCTATGTACCTTCGGTACAGAGTATAAAAATGATTTCGCACGAATTTCGCAGGTTGCCGTTTCGCGAGTTGGTCTGAAGTTCACACGCGAAATAGTCATATCGATATCACAGCGCTGCCAATCGACGTCAACGTGTCACGCGATAGTCAACCGATAGTCACGCGATGAGTGATTATTTCGTAGCTTTGAAATATATGCAAAGCCTATTTTTCCTTGTTGTTGCGAAACACGTTGTTCAGATACACATCTTTCTTTCTTGCCAGACTTGTCGGCGTTAATTCTCTTTTACAGAACCTATAGCTCCTTGTACGAGATGGCTGATGATGAGGAACATGGGCCCAATTCTAAGTGATTCATTTGTGGACGACGGCGATTCTGAATGTTGAACGGATGAGCTGCAAAACTTTGCAGTGGTCGGTCTTGAGACTTCTTTGCCACTGCAAGTCGTAGACGACTCCTAATCTCCGTGGCATGATAAGGAGATGCCATGGTCCAAACAGTCGATTCTGCCCCTTCCCTAGTCATGTCCATAGAGGACCATTTGCCTATTAAAAATAAAGTTCACGATGGACCTAAAAACCATTTTATTATTTGCAAAAAAGGATCAGCCAAACTCCGTCTAACCCTAGGAGCCTTCACCACCTCTTCTTACAAAACAGAAACCATTCGTATCAGCTATTGCATCATTGATGGCCACCATAACTATTCGCTGTTTATTAATTTAAATGTTCCCGCCAAGTTAAATTTGTAAACAAAACAACTAGAGATGAGCGTGTTTTGCAAGTATCTCCGTACCAAGCTTAAATTTCAACTCGATAGCTTTTAGACCGGAGTTCCCCAAGACCAGAGGACAGAAAATGTGTAAGTGCCTTTTAGGAGTGTTGCTCGGCAATATACTGCAGCGAAAGGGATTGTCTTGTAGCGCTGACTGCGACTAACTTTCAAACATTCAGTGAGAAATGTTTTCGGCAAGCATTCGGCTCTTATACGTGTGAATTACCGAATGCTTTCGGCCCCCAGGGGTTAAGGCAGACAGGTTTGCGTAGCATCAGATAGATGGACGAAAGCCCAGATAAAGCTCAATCGACTTAGCTCAAGAACATACTATACACGTACGCTGAACGTCTATCAATCCAGTGAGAGTTAATCGCTCTGTTTAAGTCTCTCTTGAGTCACTTGAATAGGTTCAGGCGATACAGTTTTAGTTATCTCTAAATTATCAGTCGGAATCGATCGCCATTGCTTAGTACACAAATAATATGGTAAATTAAAACAATAATTTGCGAATTTGACAGGGATGGAAAAAGGCTAGAAAAAATGTTTCAATGAATACAATTTGAGCCAAAGAGAAATTGCGAATAGTTTTGGAAGAAGTCAAAATGTAGTGAGCAATTTCATAAAAAATACCGGAAATTTAAATTTTTTGGGACAACACAGTCACTGACATCTGTGCAAAATTACACGTCAAAATATTCATTAGTGTTCAACTTAAAAAAAACGTGTTGTAAAACGATCCTGTGGTTTTAAAGTTGAGCGAACCAGTTTGCAACCCCTTTAAGGAGTATTAATCCACCCGGAACACCTGTTGCTGAAATATTTACCAAAACAAAACAAATATCGGAAATGTGTTCTTCAAAAACGTTGCTTTTTACGACTTCCTGTAACAACTAAATACTTGAATTTCCATTAAATAAATCTATGTATTCTACCTAACCAAATCAATCCTGTCTACCTGAGATAGACACCGGCACATACTTAAAATTTAAATTAAACATGCCAAACAAGGAACCAAAAACAACAACAACAACAACAAAAAGGTACAAGTAGAAAATGTGCGCTCCTAAACAAATCTAGTGCTGATAAGCACTATTCCAGAGAGATACCCATACAAATTCAGGACAAGTGATGAATAATACCAATCACGTAGAGCGAGCGGGTACGGGGGGGGAAGCCCACCTTGAAAGCCTAATCAAAAGAGCATTGTAAACTAAGCCAAGACAAGACAAGCTGAGAATTCTAAAGGATCGACAAAAAAAAAAAGAAAATAATAATAACAACAACAGCAGAGATCAGGCAAAGGTCTTCTGCGCATATGGTAAAATGCGTAATCTCACACCAAAATGCTGTAGACAAAAACAACAAATTAAGTGCCAACACACACACACACACACGGGTATATCTATATATCTTTGAAATGAAAACATTTTTCATGCGCAAGCGCAAAGGCTGACGAGAAGCAAGAGACATTTGGACAGGCGGACAATTAGTTCAGACAGGCTTCCATCTATGTGTAGCTCTCTCTCTCTCTTTCTCTCTCTCTATGGCTGAGCTCTGGGGTCTTGTGTTAAAAGGTCAGCCGACTGGTCTAGGCCTGGTCCGTTGGTTCTTTTGATAGCCATTGATCCATTGTGTGTGAGTGTGTGCATTGCTTTTTACATTTTATACGCTTGGTTCTTGTGTTTTTTCATCTTTTTCTCCTGCTTTCCGAGACTAAGGTTCGTCAAAATGATTGATTTGTAGGTGATGAATTACAACAACAACCGCAGCCAGCGCATTCTAAGGTTTTTGGGTTAGTTAAGAACACACCGACACATGAGAAAGGTACATACATACATACATACAGAGATAGATATATGGTGAGGATTAACTACGAAATTCCATTTAAAAAAAAAAAACTAGAAATCTTTCATTGTTCGTTGGCATTCGTTTGCTCTTTTTTTTTTTTTTTTTTAGGGGTGCAGCTTAAAATTTTTTTTCTACAGATAAACTGATATCAGGATTTTGGAAAATTAATTATTGTAGTAAAGAACACAGCAAAAGAGAGAGAGAGACAAACAATAGCACAAAAGTCATGTGTCTGAGGGATAGATGTCATTTAGTTGATGGACTTTTATAAATGTGAGGCTGATGGGAACATAAAAAAGTCCTTAACTAGAAGGCCGAGCTAACTTCGACTGAAGCGACTGTACAGAAACTCAGGGAGTAAATGTAAAATGGGCTCAACAGCACCAAAGAGGGCCAGGACAAGCTTCTCTCAATCTCTTATCTTATCTTATAATTTTTCGCACAAGAGAAAGGGACCTACAGTTCAAGGCCGAATCCGCTTTTAAGTAAATGCCTCAAAAAACCTTTTGCACATCAGTTGAATAGGTGCACCATCTCTTACATTTGAAATTGACAATAAGTGCAACAAATTTTAAAATTCTGTACCAAAGTTACACAGGTAACACAGTTCGACACAATCCAACTTTTTTTAAAAAACCCGGAATAAGACCCTTAAATTATGATAAAAGGGAACTCTGTTAGCCCAGTTTTTCAAATAAAGCCTTGGTTACTTTTGTACTTGCAACACATAGCGACAAAAATTTCAACTTAGTTTTCAATTCACAATCTAAATTAAGTTGCCAAATTTACATAAGGTGACAGAAAATTTGGAAATAAAATAAATAATAATAAAACAAGAAAGTCGGTCAAGCCCGACTATAACATACTCTGTACCCTTAACGTCGCAGCTCGCATTTGCTCACGAGTTATATGCGCTCATCTCTAAGTTTCACTCTCTCTCTCTCTCTCTCTCTCTCTCTCACTAACATTGACGTTCAATAGAATGCTGCGGTGGTGGGTGGGGTGGTGCTGGTTGTTTATTGGCCGTTTTTTGCTCATAACTTGAGTATCGTTCATCCGATCTTTATCATTCCTTCAGCAAATCGATAAATAATTTTATTTACAAGTTATCTCTAGAAGGTACGAACGATCTATCTTCAAAACTGTAGGAGATATGACGTTTTTTCCAAATTGCGGGGGCGGGAGGGGGCGTGGCAAAAATTGAAAATAAACTTGATCTGCCTGCAAGTATAAGAAATATATGCCCCATACATGTCAAACCTCTATCTCTTACCATCTCTGAGATCTCTTCGTTCATACGGACGGACGGACGGACGGACGGACGGACGGACAGACAGACAGACAGACAGACAGACAGACAGACGGACATGGCTATATCGAATCGGCTGTTGATGCTGATCGAGAATATATATACTTTATAGGGTCGGAAACGATTCCTTCTCCCTGTTACATGCTTTTGCACAAACTTAATATACTCTATGTACCTTCGGTACAGAGTATAAAAAGCGAGAAGGCCAACCTAACTTCGTCTGTGCCGAAGTTTTTTTTACCCTTGCAAATGCTGTTTTTGAAATGTCAGAGTTTAAGAACGCTTACATAAAAATCCAAAATTTTTGTAACTCAAACCCATTTTCCGACAGATAAACATCTGATTTCGACCAGATTTCGCGAATCTTTTTGAAAACATATCAAGTTAACAATCGCCGAATTTAAGAACGATAAAATTGAAAACAAAAAAAGTTTTTCTCACTAAGACTCATTTGCCGAACGATCATTTTCGGTCCGATTTCGATCAAATTTTGTGAATCTACTAAGACCTATTTTCCGACCGATCGGTCAGTCATCCGATGTCGATCAAATTTTTCGAAATTAGTTTTAAAGCTTTTAATATTAATAATCAACGACCTTAAGAACGAAATACTTGAGAACAAAAAAGTTTTTTTCACTAAGACCCATTTTCCGACCGATCGGTCCTATGGCACCTATAAGATATAGTCATCCGATTTTGACCAAAATTTGCTTAATCTGTTTGAAAGCATATAATATTAATAATGACCGAGTTTTATGACACTAGCATTGAAAACATAAAAGTTTTTCTTACTAAGACCCATTTTCTGACAGCTATAAGATATAGTCATCCGAACCGGTCGGTTCCGACATATTAGCAGCGTGCAGTAAAAATAAGACTCTGTGCAAAATTTCAGCTCGATAGCTTTAAAACTGAGAGACTAGTTTGCGTAGAAACAGACAGACAGACGGACGGACAAAGCTCAATCGACTCAGCTCGTCGCCCTGATCAAGAATATATATAGTTTATGGGGTCGGAAATGAATATTTTGTTGCGTTGCAAACTTCTACTTCTACTTCTACTTAATTTAACTACATCCAAGAACAAAACATACTTAAAATTTTAAGTACAGTATAAACTCAAACCCGAACGACCTAGAACTTTGCCAGTCGTTTTTTCTGAGTGTACCCAAGGGGGCACTTCATTCTAGACCAGTGGTGTCCAAACACACACAATCAAGCATTGCGCTTGTGTGCGTAGCAGCGGAAACCGAAGTAAACGTAATGACATTTCAGCATGAGCAAAAAGCAAACGAACAAATGCCTCGTGAGAGAACAAAAATTCAAACACGCGCATCGTAAGAGAGCACGCCGGCGAGCGTGCTATTTATAGAACACACGTATTCTCTCTTTCTACACGTTTTTCGGCTGGACAACACTGTTCTAGACTAAGAAAGGAAGACACATTTTAAAGCTTGGTGTATCCAACTGAAACCAGCATGAACGAAATACTATCGCCTGCGGGCACTATTTGTAGCGAAAGGACAACGGTCCTTTAATCGGATGTGATATCAACTGCAAGTGGAAATGTATTCTTAGACGAACCACAAGAGCAGGTGATATAGTCATGTCCGGCTGGAAAACTGTGAAATTCTTCCGGATTTGTATCACTTTTTAGTCTCCGCTGTCGGTACTATTAGGATCGATAGCTTTCACATAACCGATCGGTCACTCAACAGATTTAAGCTGGAATGTAATTTACTTCTGAAGTTCAGAATTCGTCAGTTATAGTTTAAGCATCAAAATCAATTCAAATCGTCAGCCTTTTGTTATCTAACTATGTGTAAAGATGCAGATGTGCACAGGATGATCTCTTTTCAAGGCTAGAGCGACAAAAGGTCATCATATCGAATAACATTTGGCACAAATTTTTTAATTCAAGAAAACTGTACAACGTCATAAATCTACAATAGCGAATATAAATAAAAATGCCCTGGCAACAAAATCAAAAGCGAATGCCCAAAAGGCATTTAGAAAAACAAAAAAAAAAACAAATCCCAAACTAAAACTGAACCCCCTCCGTACACAAATCGCTGACTACCTGAGATGTGAATGTGTTTTGGTACGTCATCAAGTTCCTGGTAAAAATTTTGCGTCTTGTGCAAACACTAGCACACCACAGAGAGAAACACACAGCCGCCGTCAATGGCTGAGAAGAACACGTTATCCTTTTTTTAATGGTTTTGGTTTCGTTAGTGGAACGAGAACGAGGGGCGAACACACCGAGGCATACAATATTAAGAGCGCCTAATGCTGAACTCTGCATCCGAATCCGAATCCGGCTGCTCCTGCTGCTGCTTAAGCTAAGACTGCGTGCCAAAAGGAATTTGTGGAAAAACTAAATGCGTCTTTGTTCCTTTATTTTCTTATTTTGCGCAGCTGCTTTTCCTGCATTTACCTTTTGTTTGGGCAGATTATGTTTTAGTTTCCAAAAATCTGTCACGGAAATGGATCGAATTTCCATCAGTGGGACAGGTGGACCGACAGTAATGTCCCTGAAAATTTGCTGAAAACTTTTCCCTCTGCTAATAAATGCAATCAAAAGTGGAAACTGCAAACTCTCAAAGGGCTAAACTATTATTAAACAAATTAAAATGTCTGCAAGAGTTTGGCATTGTTTTGCCACAGGCAGGAGGGGAGGGAAGGGGCAAGGGTTTGTTGGGCGAATTATGAATAGGTCTCAAAAGTATCTACGTTTGTCATTCGCATCCGTATCTAGATTTAACAGCAAACTGTACATATTTGAAATTCAAATCTAACTGTTAAAAGCGTATTTGAATTTCCTTTGTCAGAGCTGATTGAGCGATTTCATCACACACACACACACACACACACACCCGCACACACACACACACGCACAGCTCTAAAGTTAGGCAAATGAATTTACATTTTAGACTGAGAGAAAAAAAAAAAAACGCACAAAGATACTTTTAGTGCAGGGTTGCACATAGACACAACAGATAGAGCGGGGCCTTTAGCTCGAGCTGTGCTAGATGTTTACCCTGAGATATATGAATACGAAACATCAAAAAAAGGGGGAACTTTTCAGGCCCAGGCCATAATCATAATACACATCCATACACACACATTTGTACATTCATCTGTCTGTCTGTATTTGCAGCAGAAATAATATTAATGAGCAAGTTTTTTGATTACGCAGCCATTAGCCGAGAGTTTGAATTTCGTACCAACTCCTGCCCTGCCCCACCCTCCGCCGTCTCCTACCCCGACTCCTGCCGTGCGTATTGTTTCATAGATACAATTTGGGTTTTATTGTCTACTTTTGTTGCTCCTTTTGCGCATTTCGGTGGCAATTTTTGGACAGGGGGGGGCAGAGAGTTTGAAAATTAGAGCAGAGTCTTGATTTAAGCACACCCTGTACAAATAAATTTTTCTTACCAGTTCCCGGGGGGTGTTCCAGGGGGTTGTTTAATTTGAATTTTACATGATATTAAAATTGTTGCTCTAAAGTGCTGAAAGAAGTGCGAATTAGTTGCACCCGAAAGAGAATTGAGGGTGGGTTGGATATCAGAATGGAACAGATTGCCAAATTGAGTTGTCAAGTGGCCAAGATGGAGGTGTGTAAAAAATTGCAACGCCGTGCAAATTGTCACGGCGTTATGAGAGTCTATAATGAAGTTTGACTCAACTGGGAATCGATTTTCACATTGGAACTTTGATACGGGAAAATATTTAACTTTGTATTAGACAAAGACTCTAGAACTCACCAAGATAAAAAACAGCCTTTCAAGTTAACTCACAGTTCTAGAGTCTTTGGTCCACATTGAATTTGCCTCATTCATCTTTAGTATTACCAACCCAAAAAAACCTCAAAATTAGCTCAAACATAGCTTAAATTTTGTATGAGACATGGCTCTGAAATACTTGCCATGTCTTTGAACCGGTCTGAAACCAGCTTTTGATTCGGTTCAAAATAATTCCGAACCGGTTTTGATACGAAAAAACATCTAACACCACATATGTATGTTTCAACCTACAGACCACTTTTGAACCGGATTAAAGACTTTCAAAACCGCACCTCCACCCAATTCCAATGGTGTAATCCATCAAGGGATTCACATAAGTTGCGCCTTTTAAAAGGAGTTTAGTAACAAATAGAGAAATTATAAAGGGTAATTTTTATGCTATTTGGTTTTTCAGTGTAAATTTATTGACACCTCACGAGGGATTCACAACATGTGACAACGCCAAAATGCTCAGTAAGGTTGCGCTCTTTTTTTTTTGCTCCAAATGGAATAAGTGGACTTGGTTGACAGACATGTGGTTTCAACATGACGGTGCCACACGCGAAACCATGGACCAATTGAAAGGAGAGTTTGGTGAGCGTATTGGACCAGCCAATATCAAGTGATTTGACCCCACTAGACGATTTTTTGTGGGGCTACGTTAAGTGTCTCGTGAGATACCAGCCAAATGCGGCCAAAATTAGAGCTTACGGATGGACAACCTCAGGCGGAGCTGCGCGCAACATTTACAGGAAATTATCTTTAAAATGTAATTTGCAGGCATTGATGCATCGCTCCAAATAAATATTTCATTCACTATTACAAATTTTAACAAAAACAAAGACTTAAAATATCACCCTTTATATACAACTATTTATGAGAGAGTGTTTATATTCAAGTCTAAGCCGTCTGCAAATAGATATTAACATTTTATAGCTGAAATAGTTCTCAGATGATGGCTCTCAAACACTTTTGAACCGGCTTGAAACCGGTCAACTTACACAACAAGTTGCCGGTTCATAGATCAAATTAATCCTGAGATATGGGTTTGAACCACATTTGAAAGTCATAGCTCATGGTATAAATCAGGCCTGTTCCCGTTTTCGATTTCGATCAAATTATGCGGAATCGAAATTGTTAAATGTTCTCGCTTCCAAAAACCAGCTGTTTTATTTGACTTTTAACTTCAAAATCACAATCATCTTCATTTCATCCTCTAGATGGCAAAATGATTCGACCGAATTCTTAGAAATCACAACTCTTACCAATTCCGATCAATCGGATTCGGAAACGGGAACGTGCCTGTGTATAACCAATTTGAAACACTTTTGAACCCTTTTAACCGCTTTCTTTCCTGATCAACATAAACATACAGAGAAAATTTCGTAAAGCTCGTTTTACATCATTTGCCCAATTGATGAAAACTTGGCTTAATTTGCTTAACTGGTAATTTTCTCGGTCATATTTAATGAAATTTTTGGCATACCATAGCATAGCATGCCAAAACGGCAATCATGGCTATTTGTCAAACTTTTATCGTAATGTGGGCAAATTATTTGGGACCTGAGCTTACACTGCTCGCCACTTGAATAGGACACCCTGTATGCTCTCTTTAAAACTGCTCGTAACTCGAAAACGAAATGGTAGAATAACGGTATTTTTTGCATATTATCTTTGTGCAAGCATTCTTCGCTCTTTCTGGTATATTCCAAGTTTTGGAATAGAACCGTTATAAAGTTGTTTGCACTTTATGTGAGCATTCGCAAAAATTCAATGGAATTTTTGCGCCACTTGAATAGAACATGCATTTTATTTGGTCGGTATCGTTGACACGTGCACACAAATTTTGGTTTACTTAAACTTTTTGCTTTAATTGAAGTGTATATAAAATTAAAAAAAATTAAAATGGGGCGTGGCACTTCATTATCTGAGTCGGAGAAAGGAAAAATCCAAGCTTACAAGGATTCTGGCCTTTCTATTGCCAAAATAGCAAAAAAAGTCGACAGGAGCCGTCACGCCATAACAAATTTTTTAAATAATGAGGCTAATTATGGTAAAAACATGAAGGGCCGCACCCACAGTGTGCTTACCATCGCGGACAAGCGACTTATATTAAGAGAAGCTTCCAATTCGCACGACTCTTTGGCCAAGATAAGGGAAAAATGCAACGTTAAAGCAAGTTTGACAACCATGCGTCGTGTTATTAGATAATGCTACACACCTGAAGAGACTAAAAATCAAGAAGAAGCCACCTCTTAACCCGGCTCGGAAGTTACAACGCCTTGATTTCGCGCACGCACATGTCACCTGGTCTTCGGAGTGGCAACGTGTTGTCTTTCGGACGAAAAAAAAGTTTAATTTGGAGGGCCCCGATGGCTACAGCTACTATTTTCATGATCTTCGAAAAGAACCACACCATCTTGATAAGTTGCACAGCAGTGCTGGAGGTATTATGGTATGGGGGGCCATTTCCTTTTATGGCACCTGTGAGCTTAAATTTATTCCAACCACCATGAATGCGTTGTGTTATAATGGTATATTGAAAGAGGCCTTTCCACACTTCCAAACTCTTTTTGCATATCTAAAATGGATTTATCAACATGATAATGCCCCTATACATACGGCCCGGATTGTTAAATCGTATATAGCGAGCCAAAACGTGGAGTTATTAAACTGGCCACCCTATTCACCGGACTTGAATATCATTGAGAATGTGTGGGGATGGCTAACACGTGAAGTATATGGATCAGGTCAGCAATATTCGAGCGTTCCCGAACTAATTGCAGCTATCAAATTAGCATGGGGCTCGATGTCGGTGAATTATTTGGGAAAATTGTATGCATCCCTTCCAGACCGAATGTGTGAGGTTTTGGAGAAAAAAGGAGGCTCAACACACTATTAAAAACCTTTTTTTGGTTTAAAAACATGTTAGTAATTTCTTATTTAAGTAATATTGTTATTTGAAAAGGATTGAAATATTCTTAAATGGTTTTTAGATAAAGTGTCCTATTCAAGTGGTGCAAAATGAAGACTCCGAAATTTGTTACTTATTGGTTAACAATGTTTTTTGTATACTTACAACTTTTGAATAATTTTGTAATTTTCGTCTAATTGCTACATTTAAATAAACTTTATAAGAAAACAAAAATTATTTTCCTAGATGGCTTGGTTTAGCAGCAATTAACTATAGAAAATCGACTTTAGAGGTGTCCTATTCAAGTGGCGAGCAGTGTATTTCTGAATTTTGATCCAAAATAGTACTACAAAAACTAGATACCAGTCAGGGAATCAAATCGGAACCCGAACCGAAACCGTATACCCAAAAAAATATCCGCTTAAAACTCAGATCCTGAAACTGAAAACCGGTATTATTAGAACCGAAAAATCCGATATTATTTACAACCAAAAGTTCTGAGCAGGAAATAAAGCCGATTCGTATTTCAATTCCGGTTCCGGTTCTGGTAAGTACGTAAAAGGTTTTGTTTTGGTTTTAATACTATTTCGCTTCCGTATTGGTACCTGGATTTTTATTTCGGTATGCCGATACGCATCGGCATGAACCGGGAAAATGTAAAGAAAAATCGATCATTGGTTTCTCGTAAGTGAAGACATAATAATTATACCCCGGAAAATAAACATATTACGCTCATAACTTTGTAGAGTTTTCTGACCATCATTGAAGTTCTTCGGGAGCACCCTGGTATATGTGCACAAGACTTTTGGAGAGTGACCTCAGTGTGCCCAAAATTGGTGACGTAATCAATAAACAGGCAGGTGATTGCGTGGAGAGACTAAGAAGTCAACCCAACACACTAGTTAGAAGACTCCTGCGCAGACGAAAGAAAGCATGAAGTAGAGTAAGACGACGCCTCAAAAAACTTTTCCTTAGGGAACTTCCCAACAGACAAAGATACTAACTTAGCAACTACCTCCCATTCAATAAACTTGACGCCACACATATAATATTTTATATCATCACAAAATAACTCGCCCATAATCAGACACATTACACCTGAAATCAAACTTACATAAACAGATAAGTTATGAGGATATCTACACAATCTAAATTAAGTTGCCAAATTTACATAAGGTGACAGAAAATTTTGAACAAAATAAATAATAATAAAAAAAAAAGAAAATATTTCGTAAACGTTTAAGCCTACTGAAGAGTCGTTAGGGATAACGATGAAACAGTTCTGTATAGGCAACCAGCTCTTTTGGTGGTACAATGCATAAGTTGTTTACAAGTTGTGAACAAACGCAACTTTTTCGGACCTAGAGCCAGCCAACTCACACTAATTAAACATTAGAAGGGTCGCCAAATAAATTACAAATCTATATAAGAGAAAGCCCGCTCTCTTTTTTGTAAATGAAACTAACAAAAGTTTCAAGAAACAACGCAAAAAACGCTTTTTTGAATGCTTCGCATTTCAAATTTAACGGGCACTTCTAAGTTCGCTCAAAAGCTCAAGCTTTTGCACTTAAAAAGTTCAGCCCTAAGCTTAAGCATTACCACCAGAAAGATGAAAGCACTCATTGCTTGTCTATTTTTGCTTTCATTGCTTTTAGCAGTTCCCAACTGATCTAAGCAATGATTGTATGGAGAGGCAGTTGGCAATCATGCTTTCTTCAGCAAAAAGCCTACTGAAGAGTCGTTAGGGATAACGATGAAACAGTTCTGTATAGGCAACCAGCTCTTTTTGGTGGTACAATGCATAAGTTGTTTACAAGTTGTGAACAAACGCAACTTTTTCGGACCTAGAGCCAGCCAACTCACACTAATTAAACGTTTTAAGCTAAGAAAAATTGATAATGATTGATGCCATTAAACTGTTTTGTGAAAATACTGAACTACTGGATTTGTCCTGTTTCTTTCCATACAAATACATGTACTAAATGAATCGACTTCGCCTGCACTTTAAGAGCTGCGAAAATGACGAGGGTCTAAGAATATTAAAAGCGAAATACACAATACAAAAGTTTTGCTAAGCCGGACTCTTTTTCTTTTTGGAAGCTTACGATTTAGCTCCCAAAACTAGGTGTCAACCTTTCTTTCTTTACTCGGGATACTCGGATACTGGCAGGCAAAAAATTTTAAAAAATATCGGTTCCGGTTCGGGTTCTAAGGTATAATCGGTATATTTCGGTACACGGTTTCGGTTCCATTTGATTCCCTGGTTCTGAGTTAGTTTGTGATATAAAAAGAAAACACTTTTTAATGAAGGACTTGGTAACAATAAATAAAATACCAAAAACTATAGTTCGAAACCCGGATCGCCCGTAGATTCACCAAACCTAAGCCAAGAGGAATAAATTTAGCCTTGTAGGATTAATTGAAGTCCATAGTTAAAGAATATGTCGATAAAGTGTAGAACGTCTCATATATTTGAGAAAACCGAGTTATTTCGGGTAGAAATTTGTTGGAATATGCGGGATTCTAATAAACTGCCGGAACTGATAGGATAAAATATGATTGTTTCTTAAATAAATAAAATCCAGCCTATAATCAAGAATGTATTCATTTTCCTTTGCATGTTTATACATTATACTATAACAACTGCAGGACCTGTTTGTCTGCTTTTAAAACTTCTGACGGTTTTCTGCTCCTTCCAAGTAGCAGGCTCAACATGTGTTTGCTGACGCCAACTGTTGACATTGCGGCCTTTTCGTTGTTGTTGCTGTTGTTGTTATTGTTGTGGTTGTTATCAGCATCGGCAAAGTTAAGGCAACGTTGTTGTGACATGCCACAACACCTAGAGATAGGGCAGACACATGCCATCCGGCAACAAACATACACACACACACACACACACACACATACAGAGGTAGGGCCACTTCATTATATTGCATATTTAGTGGCATTTAGCTAACCATCCCGTGTCCGTGTCCCATTCCTGACCTATACCGCTGCTGCCCCGGCACATGTTGCCAAATGTGAAACCCAAAAAGCCAAAACAAAAACAACAGCAGCAAACAACTGTTCCTGCCCTGTTATCCTTTATGTGTGTGTGTGTGTGTTTAGCTCTCACCTTGGCCAGGGTTGAGGGGCAAAGGCAGGACTCTCATGTGCGCTCTGCTCCCAGCATGTGTTGAGACTCGGCTGCTGTCGCTTCTTCCACTGCCAAAGCACGTGAGTAACTGCGTCGTCTGCTGTCCTTTTTTTCCGTTTCCAAAAGGCAACGGCGCGTGTCCGTGTGCATCTGTGTGTGTGTGTGTGTATGTGTGTGTTTGTGTGCTGCGTGAGAGCGTGAAAGAGAGGGAGCTGCGTGTAAGCCTCAACAGGTGTTGTAGTCGTATGTTTTGACTGTTGTTGACCTGCTGTGTGGTGTCCTTGCCCATGCTCCCAATTCATAGAGAAATACAACCAAAAGGAACAGATGATCCATTAACGCAAATGAAACTACCAGCCAATATAAAATGTATGTAAATGCATTCATGTCAAGCAAAAAAATAAGAAATAAAAACGATGACAGCAATTCAAACTTGAATTTCAAAAGCCAATGGCAAAGCACCAACAACGACAACAACAACAAATCAAAATGGGCGCAAGAATAATGGAAAAAGTTACTCAGCCTCTGTCTCTCAAGTCTCAACAAGTCAGACAACTTTGAGCTATGTACACAAATTATACATACATACATACATACATACATACATATACATTCGTACATACTCGTTTACTCGTATATATACATCTGTCTATCTAAAGTAAGTACCTAAAACGAACTGAGAACTGAAGCGAAAGAGTAAAAGACAAATTGTTTTCAAACGTCGTAATCAAGAAATGATTTCTTAAAATATGCGTCGACTTTTTGAATTTGGATTATTACAATAAGTAAAAGAAAAACTAAATTCATCACAGCGAAGTGTTAAATACCCTAAAAATAAAGAAGGTAAAAAAGTTGTGAAATGCTCAACCGAACCAAAAACCGAAAAATCGAATGGTTCTGTGAATTTGAGCATCCAAGTACCTTAAGATAAAGATATTTGAATATTTGTTTAATTTTTGCTAGAAAAATTGTCTAAAAAGTAAGAAATTTTGATACTGTCCGACCACTCCGAACCCTACCCAAATTGTCAACTAAGTCCCTTCACGATCCACAATAAAAATTTCAAATTCCGTCGCGTCCCGTCCGGATCCCGACTATCCCGGCCACTTTTGGACCAACGGATTTTACACGATGAATATACATTTTGCTAAATAAGATTTAACATAGAAACACAATTTGCTGCGTCGACAACTTTTTACTCAGATATTAGTCAGCTGTTCGCTTTCACTTTCGCTCTCTGAGGCTTTTTTGACTATGTCCGTGTCCCTCGAACCACCTTGGTGATTGACAATAATTTTGAGTAAAGTATCTTGCTGGCACAATGAAGTATCTCTTTGTACACAGAGAAAAAAAATATGCAAAAGCTATACGAAAATGTGTGATTTATACACGTTTTGACCGGGATTTTCAACCCATAACGTTTGTGTAGCTTTTCTGCACGCCGCGTTTAGAAATGAGAAAGTTAAACGCGACGTGTTGAAAAGCTACACGAAACGTGTAGGATTTCAATATCTAAACGCGCCGTGCGGAAAAGCTACACGCCACGTGTTGAAATGAGAAAGCTACACGCGACGTGTTGAAAAGCTACACGAAACGTGTAGGATTTCAATTTCTAAAGGCGCCATGCAGAAAAGCTACACACACGTTATGGGTTGAAAATCCCGGTCAAAACGTGTAGAAATCACACATTTTCACTTGGACAAAAAAAAAAAAATTACTGCGCACTTTTTATTTATATATTTTTGTTTAATTAGTGTGAGTTGGCTGGCTCTAGGTCCGAAAAAGTTGCGTTTGTTCACAACTTGTAAACAACTTATGCATTGTACCACCAAAAAGAGCTGGTTGCCTATACAGAACTGTTTCATCGTTATCCCTAACGACTCTTCAGTAGGCTTTTCGCTGAAGAAAGCATGATTGCCAACTGCCTCTCCATACAATCATTGCTTAGATCAGTTGGGAACTGCTAAAAGCAATGAAAGCAAAAATAGACAAGCAATAAGTGCTTTCATCTTTCTGATGGTAAGCTTAAGCTTAGGACTGAACTTTTTAAGTGCAAAAGCTTGAGCTTTTGAGCGAACTTAGAAGTGCCCGTTAAATCTTCAGCGAAAAGCCTACTGAAGAGTCGTTAGGGATAACGATGAAACAGTTCTGTATAGGCAACCAGCTCTTTTTGGTGGTACAATGCATAAGTTGTTTACAAGTTGTGAACAAACGCAACTTTTTCGGACCTAGAGCCAGCCAACTCACACTAATTAAACATTAGAAAGGTCGCCAAATAAATTACAAATCTATATAAGAGACGGCACGCTCTCTTTTTTGTAAATGAAACTAACAAAAGTTTCAAGAAACAACGCAAAAAAACGCTTTTTTGAATGCTTCGCATTTCAAATTTAACGGGCACTTCTAAGTTCGCTCAAAAGCTCAAGCGCGCGCGCGCGCTACTGCTGCTATCTTGAAAGCTCAATTATATGCGCATCATCTTAGGACACCAATAGATATTGAAATCCTACACGTTACGTGTAGGATTTCTGCACGTCGCGTTTAGCTTTTATGAATGTGCAACACGTTTCGTTTAGCTTTAACGTTTCTACATGCGCCGTGCAGCCAATTTTGTATTCTCCGTGTACTCTATGTTAACATCACTCAAAAAAGAGAGGCGTTTCAAATTGTGCTTCTATGTTAAATCTTCTTTGATTTTGTTCAGCATATCAAGTAGAATTCGCTTGATTTTCAAGCCTACTATGTAAACTTTATGAAGTTTTCTTCATCGTGTAAATCCCGACTAAGATAGCAAATATTCCTTAAATATTTTTGAAAAAGTAGTGCAACTGGACTCCCTTAGCAAGACCGAAAGGAGCGGTTTCGGAGCTTAATCACGAAACACTTCGTTAGGGTTATCTATGGACGATTTAAGGCAGCTATTGACATGCCTCGCCAGCAAGGGCGGAACACATTTTACTATTCACAACGACACGAGCCGAACGCATGCCGAGGAGCATACAGCTTTTCAGTCGCAGGCCAGTGGTCGATGAAGTAGATCATACCTGGTTTGCCTCGCTTTAGAGAGCATACTGGGATGCCGAAATCACTCATAAGTGAGTACATTAAACCTTTTCTCTGCTCCTTTCGACTACGCTGGTTGGCTGGTAATGAATAAAGCCGAACCGTATTCATTTTCGGTTTTCAGTTCAGGATTTCTTAATGTTTTGGGTTCGGTATACGTGCTCGAAATAGCGGATTGGTACGGTTCGATTCGGTTTGTATTTAAAAAGACAAAATTGATCCGTGGTAATTTCGGACTAAGGTAACTATTAAGGCTGGATATGCGTCTTCCCACAACTTTAGTTTCTTCTCCTTCTTATACTACCTGTTACCAGTCTGCATTCTTTTCTTGGAAGCTGAAGCTGGAATTTTGTGAGCCTCTTACTGATTTGGCTGCGTTTCTCTACCTTAATATATCTTTGGCCAGAGCAGTATTTTCAAGTCCTTGTTTTGCTAGACTATCCAAAATTTCAAAAATTTCGATACATGTATATCTCTGATTCCTCAATAGATACTTTGCGTTTTGGAGGTGCCCAGGGTATCTATTGCAAGCCTGAATGAAAGTTCATTTTGTAACTTAGTAAGTCTAAATAGTGAAGTAACTAGCCATGAAAAAGTTTCTTAAAAACTTTGCCGTTCGGATTCGGCGTTAAACTGTAAGTCCCTTTCTCCTGTGCGAAAAATTATAAGCACACACGTCAAGAGATTGGCTGTGTATAGCCATTTTACATAGTTTCTCATTGGTTTAAATCAGAGGCCGGCAAAACACACGTGCTCATTTTGGCGTTGCGCGTGTGTGTTTAGCCCAGACCAAGGTATACTTAACTAGGTAGCCGCACTCGCTCTCTCACAGCTTCTTATAAAAATACAAAAGAGAGCGAGAGCAAGAGAGTAATGAATTTCTGTACTCGCTTGAGTCAAAACAAAGAAGTTTGTACGTGCATTCAAAATATATGTACATATGCGAGTTTACTGCTGCAACGAAGACCAGCATACTTAAATAAATATAACAAAAGAAATACATCATCATACATAGATACATAATTCTTGCATATAGAGCAGTATGGAGGCATAGCAGAAATACGAAAATTCTCAAACTAAACTAAGAAGCAGAACACAAAAAATTCGTCCGCGGAGATGCGTCGCTCGCAACTGTTGTTTACAGACTGACATTTAAGAAGCAAGCAAAGAGACCTAAGACCAAAGAGACCGGCTACCTAGTTAAGTATACCTTGGCCCAGACCCGGCCAGCCATAGCTACCACGAGCCGAAGTTAGTCGTGTTTTTACGCAAACGTGAGCCGAACTCATGATTGTGTGTATCGGTGAACATTGAATTACAAGCAAGACGGCTGTAGTCTGGAGAGAGCTCTCTTGCTCACCAACACAAGCACACTTTTTAGTCCTCTCCATTTGGCCGGCACTGGTTTAGCCACGCGAGAGCGCGCTCATTTACCACTTCTTTGTTGTTGCAAAAGACTCGTATACTGTCGGTGTATCAAAGTCACAAGGGACGCGCCGGACTCTGAAATCCCTGAAATAACTTCAACATGTTTGTTACTTTAGATCAACGATTGGCATGCCTGGCATTTAATCTTCTATTCTATTTTTCAATAAATTATAGTTTTGTAAACCCCAAAAGTATGCTATTGATTACTGATTAAGGCTTAAAATATTCTGCTGAACGCAACCACTTGTATTAAACATCATCAAAAAGTCCGTTTTATATATGGTACACTTGCTCCTTTGGCCAACTGCCTAAGCATACTCATAATATCCTGCCAAGATAGTGTATAAACAATAAGAAAAACCACCACGACATCTACAAAGCGATTCCGACTCAGTCGTCGTCGTTGTCGTTGCCTCTTTGAGGGGATGCGCAAAAGGGATGCAAAATACATACATAGTTTGATAAATCACAGATAAAGATAGAATGAAAAAGGAGTTTTATCAAATTGTTCTCCAGCTGGTTCGTATGTACTTGTATTTCGCCGCAGCTCAAAGTACAGTTTATGTTGGCACCGCAAAAGACACCCAAACATATAAAAAGAAAGATACTTGAACCAAATTGAAAGCGTCGGTTTGCTATACGACGACCGACCCTAATGGAAATTAATCGAATGGCATATAGAAAATATATAAATTTATGATTTGATTACAAGACCGTCGTCGTCGTCGTCGTCGCGCACTCTCAAGAGTCGCAGTAGCATCTTTCGGATACATTTGCTAATGGCTTTTGTTTATTTGAATTTGACGAAAGGGCAGCTGGCTGCAATGGATCGGATTGATTGGTGTTATATGGTGCTGTGATTGCTCAAACTGTGCTGCTTGCTTGCGGCGCACTTGAGGGCCTCAGAATTGTCGCATTTCAATGGTGCTCAATTTTCGAGTTGTTGATGGTGGTGGCAGCAGGGCGGGGGGGAAACTTATCGTATGTGGGGCAACGTGTTCCATTTCATTTTGTATGAAACTGTAATACAAAAAAACACAACTTTACAAGTTCCCAAAATGTTTAATAGCTGAGTTTTATTTCAAGTGGAATTTCTGGAAATTATTCCAAATTCACATCACGATTGAAAGTACAATATAAAATTTAAGTATCATATATTTAGCATTCAGCACATGATATGTAAAATCTTTAACTAAAATGTTTAGAAGTGAAAGAGTCGGTTGATTACAGCAACAGGAGATGCTTGAAATAGCTGTACAGACAACTTTTGTTGATGTTTATGGAAAATGGAGAGAAAAAGGTTTACTAAAATGAAGTTGAATCGAAACTGATTTAAGTTATCGCTTGATCTTTTTGTAAAGCTTCATGATGGTTTCGAAATCGCTCTAGAATTGAGGTTACAATACTGGATTTTAGTCCTTTTAAACTCAACAGTCTGAACTAGCAGAACTATTTAAGCTTATTAAGCGTAATCAAGGAAATCAGTTAAAGATCAACCACCTGAACACCATTTCCCCTTCAACTTAGTGATATAATCACTTAAATTCACCAACTCACACCACAATTCCAACCAAATGTTCAAAGTCTTAGGCTCCACCCAAGTGTTTGCTTGTACTTACTTATATACAACTGTATATAAGTACATATATAACGCTTAAATGGCCAACCACTAACTGGTTTATTTAAATTAACGAATAAAAATGTATTATTAATGCGAAAACATGTTTATAAAAGCTCTCACACACACACACACACACACCCAGAACCGTATTCTTTGCTTTAGTTAGAGTGAGAGCGATTGGGCCAGTGCGAAAGAGAGGGGGCTCATCAATTTGTTTTTAAGTAACAACAAAAAAATTATATATATTATACTTGTACGTTTGTGTGTCTAAAGCTTAAGGCGGGGCACGACCACAGAGCCAAAAGAACAGCGAACCAAAAGTCGATAAACGCAAAGTTGTGGCCACTTTATCTTAAAATGAAATTAATAAATTAGATTTTGGCGAGTGAGAGAATTTTTTTTGTTATTTTGGGCAAGCTAAGAGAATTGCCAAGCGACAACCGCACAAATGTTATTATAATAATTTATTTATTGTAATTTTTTGATTGTTGAATAGCAATATAATCACGTATGTGGCTAAAGGTGGGGACGTACATTTACTATATAAATAAGGTCCATTTCATAAAAATGAGACACTAAATGAATACATAGCACTTCTAAGATGACTGAAAGTTATAATTCGCATCGTAAGAACAATGTTTTAGTGCAGGGGTGCTCAGAATGAGCTTACAAGAAATAGAAAGCGATTTTGTCAGAGGCATAGGAGTGAGAGAGAAGAGAGACACATATGAAGTTGTTGTTGCAGGTCTGCACGCGCCAACAACAAAACCTTCGCTCGGAAAGATAGAGAAGAGAGAACGCATAAGGCATACCATTCCGTAAAACAAGAACGAACGCGTGGCTTGCTGAATGGGCTTGGGCAAAGGCAGTTATTTTGGAAATTTATTTTAGTACTTTCAGTTTGGGTATTTTACGTAGTAAGATTGGTACGCGCTTTTCTCGTTCAGGGGTTAGTCTTACGCTTACTTTTGTGTTTTTGGGAATAACATTTTCCAAATGCTTTGCATGTCTTCTTCCTGAAAGTTAATTGCGGCGCTTGCATAGTTGTATTTGTATTCTAGGAGTTCAATTTGAGAAAAAAACGCGAAAAGTTGGAAGAACTGAATCAAAAGTGTGGTTAAGCTAGCTACAAACAGCATTGGATGAAACGATTTGTTGACTGAACCGAACTAGTTCCTATTCTTGAGGTGTTTCCAATAGGCTAAGGATCTGCGCCTTTATAATTCTATAGATGGGTTTGACAAATTTGACAAATTTGGTCTGATGTAATGACTGAAAAGCATAAAAAGCATAATTGATAGTATTCGCTCAGCGGCACACATCGCGTCGATTGCTTTTTGGCATAAAATACTTAAACCTGTTCCATACGAGACGCGTACGGCCTCTGCTAGCCATTCTCTATCGTCAAACACGGGTAGATCCTGATCCACCATTATTCAACTTTTGATGGTTATGAAGCAGGAAAGACTTCATATTAGAGCAGGCTTGCCCAAAAGCAGCATACGACAGAGCACTCACCAATACTCACAAAGAAAAGCACCAATACCAATAATGAAATTGTTGTTGGTCAGTTTGCTTGCGCGCGCAAACGCCAATCAAAGAAGAGAACAAATCCGGTTTTTGTTCTACGCGACGCACACACACGAAATCGTTTGCATGTGTGTCGTTTTGTATACGTCGCGCCCTGCATGTATACGATCATTGATTTCCTATCTTCGGTGCAATTACAAAAACAAAACGTACTCAAAGAGCATACGGCTGGGCATCGCTGTATTAGAGGCTCAATGTTGGGATATGTTGTCTACGGCCACCCACTTTTACACCCTCATCCTTGGATCAGATTTTCGCAAACTGAAGCTCCCGAAGCATGAAATTAGTAATGTAAAACTCGCTTAAGATATCAGGACCCTGTAATCGAGTGCAGAGGCATGGGACAATGACATCATTTGGCGTTTTTTTAAAGATTTTTGGACCTTAACCAGTCGATAATAAGCCCCCAAGTCATCAGTATAAGAGGTTTACAATTGGAAAGAAAGTAACACTTAGTTGAAATGACACCATTAAACAAACTTTAAAAAGACTTTAGTTCAGACCCGGCCAGACCATAGCACCCAACGCAGCAAACGCAAGCCGAACTTATGATTCTGTGATTCGGCTAAAGTCTAGAGAAAGCTCTCTTGTTGCCTGCATAGTAAAGATCCATTAAAATCCATTTGGAATGGATAGTTTTATTATATTCTCTTTTTGTTACTATAATATTCATTTTTCATATCCTTTGGACGATTTTCAGCTCCATTGAATGAAAATCTAAGATCAATTTAACATTAAATGGATACCAAAATCATCCAATGGATCACGAACAAATATCCGTTTTTTCGGTGTAGCAATCTAAAACAAACTTTATAACTCTTTAAAGTACAATTTCTCAAAACTTTAGGTTAGTTAAATTTGTCAAATTTATTGCTCAGACCATCCGCGCCTGCTATACCTTTGCGTAAAACAACAACGAATGCGTGGCTTGCGGAATGTGCTTGGGCATCCCTGTTTTAGTTTATTAGCCAAAATACAAAATCATTAATCACAACAAAATCATCTAAGAATATTCACCTTATTGCGTTGGCAATCACGATTTCATTTAACTGCCCCAGAGAAAACGACCCTTAATAGGGATATGAAAACGAATCAGCATTCTACCTCTTAACTTAAACTTTTAAAGATTACAAAACAAACAAAAATTACATTACTAGAACACAACCTTGTCTTTAATATGAGGGAACAAAAAACTTGGAATTCCGAGGAAGGCTCTTAGTACTGTAGACTAGGGAATTATTTGAAAATAGCCACCAATATGTACAGATATATCAATATTTTAGCGTTAAGGTATGCTTAAGGCAGAGACGATGTGACCATCGTGTAAATACTGTAAATAAAAAAATTTTGCTACAAGTCTGACTTAGGATTCCCAAGCGGTCTAAGCAGTTCTGGCAGGAGGTAGCCTCTGCCAACTCATTGAAGTTGGGCAAAAGGTCGCTGATGATTGAATTGTTAAAAGTTTACACCTTTGCGTGTCTTGATTTAAAAACGTTATGATGAAAATCATAACTTATTGACCTAGAACCTGCTAAAATGTTTTATGTTTAATTACACTAGGCAACAAGGTCCAGTTTATTGAAGGGTTGCTCGTGATTATAGATGATTTTCGGGTGCTGAACACGAATCTGTTTTCAGAAAGGGTCCATCACGTCGAGATTTTTAGTAATTTGAGCTTTAAGTTGCCCATTTAGACCCTTTTCAGAAGCGTTTTGTGGGGAACCTTTACCTTTGTTTTGACTTTTTTTGATATTATCGTAAATAACTATTTCTTTACTTTAAAATAAACTATCCCAAAGAATTTTACGATTTTTTTAAGCGAAGAATTACCCTTTTGAATACATAGTCTCGATTATAGTAATATAACAAAACTGTCTACCGCACAAAAGTATGCTTTGCAGAAACAGTACAACCGGCTGGTAATTTGTATAGAATTTCAATGAAAGTTTTCAACAAAACCCATTGCATACATTGAAGCAGCAACAATATATTGGGTGTTTGCGAACTCGGATAATTTTACTAAAAATGGAATATCTTCATTGGAAAAAATCGTAGAATTGTTTGGGATAGTTTATTTTAAAGTTAAGGGGTAGTTCTTTCCGATAATATCAAAGAAAGCCAAAACAAAAGTATAGGTTCTCCACAAAAGTGTTTACAAAAGTCAAATAAGTCTTTTTTTGAATCTTTAAGCTCAAATTACTAAATATCTTGACCTGAAGGACCATTTCTGACAACAGATTCGTTTTCAGCACACGAAAATCATCTAGAATCACCAACGACCCTTCAATATACTGGAAAAAGTTTAATTTTGTTGCCTTGTGTAATCCAAAGACCACTAAAACAGTCACATTGGGTAAATAGAATGGATAACGAGACCGAGAGTAGAACGCGGTACTAGTAGAAAGACGCTGTAAATAAGACGGGCGAAGATGGACGCAGACGCTATGCACAAAATCTCTATTAAACCAACCTGAGGACTCGGTGAAAGAACTAGGTCCTAAGCTGATTTTACAGACTACCCAGATCTTTTCGAAGAAGGGTTGCTGGTTGCGTTTCCTAAGAACTGCAGGGCAGTCGCTTAGTTGTTGTTGAATCCTTTCTATCCCCTCATTTTCACAACTACAACAGAGGTCGTGAGGGGGGGTAAATTCTTCTGAATGTAAAAAACATTGTACTTCAAATGGTAAAACCCGGCCTTACACTGTTTTTGATAACATTTGTGTTTACTTAAGTCCCATGTTCTCGCCTTTTTTACTATATATACCTTCGATTTGGCTTCGCATATACAGAAAAAAAGATCCGTTAAGCTAAATTTGGAATGGATGGTTATATCGCATCCTTTTTTTTGGTATTACAATATCCATTTTCATATCCTGTGGACGATTTTCAGCTCCATTGGATGAAAATCTAGGACAAACTGAACATTTAATGGATTTTATTAATATGGTATTTAGTATCAAACGGGTATTTGGAGTACCGAATCGGCCTTCATCTGGAAAAAATATCAAGATGATTTTAGCGCGTCCATATGTTTAGGTGGAAATAGTAACCCTTTGATATGAAAAATGTATATTATTAAAGATAGGGCTGATATTAAAACTATTCAGTCCAAATGGGTCCAATGAATAATCAACAAATATTATTGTCAGAAAGTTCTGATATTTGGATTTAAAAAATCTATCAATAAAAACAAAATTTCGGTACAATTAAGAGTTCGTTTTACGTATTTAAGTGTCATCTTTTAAGTCAATGAATATCTCAAGTGCCTACTTAAAGGACCACAATTATTTCGGTTTTCAATTGCCCCAGTCCTTTGAATCCACCCTCGCATACTGTATGGCCTATTTCGTCTGCTTCGGTTACTCCAAATGTGCGCCAAAAACTAGTTTTGGGCTTTAACTTTTTTTTTTTTTTGCATAAAAAGGCAAACATTTTAATTTCAAGTGACGCACAAGCATTTGCCTACACGCGGCAACGTGGGTATGTATGGTAATGTAGATACAAACTCGTACATATGTATCTTACAGATACAGATAGACAATACACATACCTTTGCCGCATACTTAACGCACTCGAGTGACAATAATTGAATTCATTACGAGTATTAGCTGACAAAAGCCACAACTACTCGTACTTATTGCCTGACTTGATTCGCTAGCTTGGCTAGGATTAACAATGGCCAGGTAATTAACCCGATAGATACATTGGCCTTGGAATAGACCAAAAACGAGACTCCAGAATTTCTTGTCGCCAGTTTAGCATATTTCGGTTTAGTTGTTTTTTTTTTAAGTTCTGTTACCATTATTTTTATTTGACTACGTGTGCGATTTACATATGAGCAGCAGCAGCTCCGGCTCCTAATTAACATACGGCCGTAGTTAGTACCAACAAGTGAGTGTGCGTCTGAAGCATAAACCTCTTTATATTGGTATGATCTTCGTGCAAAGTTTTTGCCTCTATTTTTGCAAAAACAAAAATCACAAATCGTTATCAGCTCTATAGGGGTCAACAAACCAAGCTGCTCTGCTCGGACTGTGTGTGTGCTTTTCTTTATCAGATAATGTAGGAGAAGACAAGCAAAGCGCTTAACTTTACGTTGTACGTTTCTTGGCCCTGGGCTTGTGTAGTGTGTGACTCAAGCGTCATAAACTTAGCGCTGAGTTAACGGTTATTTCGCCATTATAAAGTCATTCAATGCTTTGATTTTTATTATTTGAGATTTTTGACTCGTTATCGGGGTATAGCATTAGCAGGTACGTTTTTTTTTTAAAGATATGCAAAATATGGTTATCAGTTGCAATATTAAATTTCGAAATTTCCATCTCAAATATAAATTTCTTTATTGAAGTTTTAAACTATTTTAGAATGGAAAATTTATGAAGTATAAATATTTTAGTTTGGGTATATTGTGGCCTCATCTAAGACGTTATTATCTAAAAGTTCAGCATCTTGTAGGTTAAACAATTTCAAATTGTATAAGTACAAAGACGATTGTTCCCCAAGTGTCCAATCTAAGACATTCAATTCAGTCTGGACAATTTGAAGTTCGTTTGAACTTTACTTCTAGGTTGCAACAGTCTTGAACGAATCGAGATTACTTTTGAATCAAATTGACTTCTTAAAATAAGTACAAGTTAGTCTTAAATTAACTCCTTAGGGTTCATTCTTGAAAATAAAGCTAGAAGTTAGTTAGAAGTAGTTAATGTATTGAATCACATTTGGTTAAAAGGATTCATATCTTAACCAAAGATCAAGAAGGTATATGTCTTAACCATTCAGAACTGAGCATAAGGAATTGTTACAATTCATGTCTGTTTTCAGGATATCCCATGAATCTTACCTATGCCTAAAATAACGAATGCTTTATTTTTGAAAAAGGTAGGGAAATAATACAGGCTCTAAGGAATCCATAAAGCCCTTTTTACATTAACCTAGGTCAGCGGTGGACACGAAATTTGAGTTTGGAAGCAGTCCAACAAAACAACAGAAGACACAATCAGTAAACAACAATTATCAGCGTGTCTCGATCGCGCAAAAAATGCACCTATTGCGCCCTATGTGTGTGCGTCTGGCAGTCGCCGTGCTCCGATTCGCATTGGCTTTGTTGTTGTTCACACTTCGAAGCGAGTTATATGCACTTCTGTAGAGATAATTGTTTGCATCTTCTAAAACGGGATTGTTTAAAAGTCAACAGCAAAGTCTGCTGCTGATGTCACTTGAGGTCCTTGAAGTAGTGTTATGTATAAAGTTTCAATGCTTTGATATCTATTCAACTCTGAGTAGCAATAACATTTGTATAACATTCCAAAGAGAGTTAATGTACCTTATATCAATGCTGGTTACGCCCACACTTTTCTGTTCTGCCCCAACTTAAAGCGTATTAAGGATCAACACTTAATCTGAATGGAAGAATGATTATATTAGATTAGCTACGCACCCTGTCTAATCACTCTCATGAAAATTAAATTTAAGAACCTACTTTTTACTTATTTACTTTTTACCAGTTACTTTTTACAAGGTAAATGAAAATTTGGAACTAGATAAGGTAAAAGATACTCTAATTTGAAAATACCCCATAAAAACCCAAACTTTGACCCACATAGTTTGCTTGCCCTCTCCGCTTCGATACTTCTCCTCACTTCCCTAGCCTATAAAAGCCCAAATGAGAACGAATTTTGCTCAATTTCAAGATCGAAATTCTTGAAACTTCCAGAACGAATAGATTGTTTTTCAATAGCGTTCGCATTCAAATTATTCGTTCTACTTTTTTTCTTGGTGTACACCGTCTTAGGGCGGCGGAAAAGGTTCCTTGCGAAAAGTCTGTTTGGATCATTAGGATTATTACAGGATCTAAGGAATCCGTGAGCAATTATCATTAAACTATATCCGTATTTATCGAAGTTATGTTCAGATTTGGGGTACTTTTGTGATAGTTCAGCTTTTCAAGCTGCGAAACCGACCAGAATTTTGGAAAATTCGGTTTGTAGAGTTTACCTCAGATTCAGTCGACTCGTAATTGATTAATAAGATTCACCGTCACTTTTTTCAAAGGGTCTTTTAATTGGGAGAGGGTTCGATTTTGGTTGTTTACCATATAAAAATTGACCAGTCTTTATTGGAAGACCATATACTAAGGCTAAGGTCCCACCGACAAATAATTTACCCAAATTTTGATGATAATTTGGTCGAATCGGCCAAATTAAAGAACTTATTGGCCATATTTTATCAAATAATTTGCGTATGGAACCATAGTTTTAGTTTTAAGTCACGCAAAATCTATAATCATGGCTGTTAAGCCAAATATTGTTTAAAATTTGGGCAAATTATTTGCCTGTGGGACCTTAGCTTTAGTGTAAGTACTTCTTGGATGTACTTATGAATCATTAAGACTTCAGGACTGAACAAGAAATTAGTTTTAAATTCCTTTCTGATTGTAGTAGAACGGTGATAGTGTAGAGCAGGGGTGCCCAAGCCCATTCCGCAAGCTCATTGCGCTATAAGCCTACATAATGCAGAGTCCGGTACGTCCCTATCTAAAGTGTAAACAACAGCGCAAAAACAAATTCATATGCGTGCTCTCCTCTCCTCTTTCTTTTTGGCGCGTGTAGATCTGCAACAACAATTTCATATGTGTCTCTCCCCACCCGACACACAAGCAAAGGTTCGCTTCAAGCGAAAGTTTCACGAAGAAGGTTATTCGTATTTTGTTTAGTTTTAGCGAAACTCTTTGTAAATTCCCTTTTATCTTGCTTCTTTCTGCAGCAGGTAGAAAATGACTGAAAATGACGCCGCGTCGCCGTCGTTTGCTGGAATTTGACTTAGCATTTTCAGTATGCATTTGAAGACCTTATACTTAGGCCGGCGTCATTCTAATTTGGTTTAGCAAACTTCTAATAAATTAATCGGTAAACAATTACTGTTTTATGTAGTTTAAGGGTTCATGATTGTATTGTGTTAAGTGTTATTGTCTATTTGTTAATTGTTTAAGTGTTGAAATTATGCCAAACAAAAGGAAGCAACTACTTTTTATATGCAAAACAAATCATTTTCATTAAGAAAATAAAATGCGTGGAAGCAGCTGCAATGGAAGACAAGGCGATGAATTTAAATAAATAAAAAGAAAAAAAAGTCTTGCGTTATTTCCGCAAGCTTGTCTTTGCAAGCGCGTAGTTCTAGTTGTATTCGTCGCATCGGTTCACGCTAGAGCTTTTTGGAAAGCTCTTTTCACGCGCTAACACGTGTTTGATTTATTGTTGTTTGTTTTTAGTCGTTCGTGAGTTATAGCGTCGCAAACATGGAGCAAAATAAAGAGAAAATACGGCATATTTTACAGTACTACTACGATAAAGGCAAAAATGCATCTCATGCTGCCAATAAAATTTGTGCAGTTTATGGACCCGATACAGTTTCCATTTCCACCGCACAACGATGGTTTCAACGTTTTCGTTCTGGTGCAGAGGTGATCGAAGATGCGCCACGGTCCGGAAGGCCTGTCGTCGAAAATTGCGATAAAATCGCTGAATTGTTCGAAAGAGACCGGCATAGTAGCAGCCGTAGCATCGGCCAAGAGCTGGGCATGAGTCATCAAACCATTATAAACCATTTGAAGAAGCTTGGATTCAAAAAGAAGCTCGATGTATGGGTGCCACACGACTTGACGCAAAGAAACATTTTTGCCCGTATGGATGCATGCGAATCGCTTCTAAATCGCAACAAAATCGACCCGTTTTTGAAGCGGATGGTGACTGGCGATGAAAAGTGGGTCACTTACGACAACGTGAAGCGCAAACGGTCGTGGTCGAAAAGCGGTGAAGCTGCCCAGACGGTGGCCAAGCCTGGATTGACGGCCAGGAAGGTTCTTCTGTGTGTTTGGTGGGATTGGCAGGGAATCATCCACAATGAGCTGCTCCCCTATGGCCAAACGCTCAATTCGGACCTGTACTGCCAACAACTGGACCGCTTGAATGCAGCACTCATGCAGAAGAGGCCATCTTTGATCAACAGAGGCCGAATTGTCTTCCATTAGGACAACGCCAGGCCACACACATCTTTGGTGACGCGCCAGAAGCTCCGGGAGCTCGGATGGGAGGTTCTTTTGCATCCACCGTATAGTCCGGATCTCGCACCATGTGATTACCACCTATTTCTGTCCATGGCGAACGAGCTTGGTAGTCGGAAGTTGGCAACAAGAGAGTCCTGTGAAAATTGGCTCTCCAAATTTTTTTCCAATAGGGAAGAAAGCTTCTATAAGAAGGGCATCTCGTTGGGAACTCGTAATCGAACAAAACGGCGCATATTTGACTTAAATCGCATTATTATAACCAATTTTATGAACAATTGAAAATTCAATAAAAATACCGCAAGACTTTTTTGACAACCTATATTTTTTTAAAAAATGTACAATTAATTCTAGTTTTATTAGAAAATTAATTTTAGGAAAGAGTGAAAATGAAACTTGTATAACTTTCGCTTTAAAATTCGCGCGCGAATTCGAATTGCGAATGTTCGCGTACGAATGTTTGCCTGCCACAAACTGAGCGACACAAGTATCATAAGCGAATGTCTGACGAATTCGTAAACGAAGGTTTTGTTCGTTTTTCATTCGCTGAGTTTAGTTCGCGAATTCGCGCACGAGTTTTTGTTCGGGTGGGTCTTCTCTCTCTCCTATGTCACCGACAAACTCGAACTCAACCACACACACACAAACAAAAATCGAGTTTCTCTGGTTGTTCTTGCTTGAGATGTATTTTCTACATTTGTATTTGTTTTCACGCGGCCGTAAGCTCATTCTGGGCACCCCTGGTGTAGAGTGTTACTGGCTTAAGCCACATTTAACCAGTTCGAAGTCCTTTAAAACTGCTGTACGGACAACCTGTTTATACTTTTCGTTTTTTTAAGGTAATGGAAACCTAACCCCGAATCGGCTAAAACTTGTTTATCAATAAAGTACATTATTTTAAAAATTTCCTACTCACCATAAATATAAAATTGCAAAAGTTTTGGCACGTTGATTAGCAAAAGAAATCCATCAAAAATGTGTTTCGATTTACTTTCCGTTTTTTTTTTTTTTCATAAAACACTGCACTTTATACCATAATCCCGCACTAGGAGGACAGCCTTTCCGATTGCGGCAAAACAATGCACTGAAATACGCTGAAAGACGGTGCAGGAATTGACGAATTAAAATCGCGAGCGTCGCGCTTCACATAAATAATAAATAATATCTAAATCATAAAACTAAACAAAAGTGTCGGGAACTGCTGCTGCTTTTTCTTCTTTTCCATTTTGTGTTCTCTTGCGCATTTGAAGAAAATTTGCTGACAATTGCAATAGAATTTGTGTTTTTATTTTGTTTTCCTTCTTCGTTTTGTTTTTTGTTTTGCTTAACTGTGGCAGCAGCCTGTTGTCGAGCAGGAGGAGGAGGAGGTGTGGTGGAGGAGGATGACAACGAGGTGATGGTGGTGGAGAAGGCAAGTGGGTCTTATTTCAATTTACAACCAAGTGACGAAGTATCACAATTCAATGTTTAAAGTTTTTATCACGTTGTGGACGTCGACGACTCTCGTACACTCTCACACACTCACTGGGCAATACAAACAAACAAATGTGGAGCACAAATAAATGCAACTCAAACTGGGGGCATGCAAAAGCCCCTTTTTTCACTCTGCCTCTGGGGCTCCCTCCCAAGCTCTACGGCGGCTCTGGGGGTAACAATATGGTTAATATGGCGCGACAGTTCGCTGGCGTCGTTTTGCTGTTCGCTTAGTCAGCCCGCTTTCTGGGCACTAAATGTTTTTAGTAACCAACTGAAATAGTAGCACCCGTGTTAGTATGGGTTCATGAAAAACACAACAACAACAACAACAACAGCAACCATTTGGGTTTACATAGAGTTTCGCATGTAGCTACACGACTTGCACTTGGATTTGAATATGGATGGATGAAGGGGGGGCATTGGCAGCCAAACGACGTCAGCGTAAACTGATTACCCCGGCGATCTATGGAGCTGCACAAGCGGCACGTACATGACGTTTTTTTTTTCTTTTTCTTTCATTCTGTTTTTTTTTTCGGTCGTAGAAGCTATGGGAAACCTTCGTTTTGGGAGTTGGTTTCTTAACGGTGACAAATCATTTCTCGGGTATGTCCAAGTTCTGATTCTGATGACATACACATCAACGTATACCTAGGAAGTCAAAGCTAAGACTAGAATTACACGGGCATCGTATGAAATTGATGATTAAACTAAACTAGAAATTATATGGAGAGACGAATGAGTAGGTTAAGTAGCAATATAAAAACTACGAAAATGATGACATAAACCTGACCCAGTCAGATAAAGCATTTTAGGATTTCCTCACATACCAACATACTGCCAAATATTGATCGTCAAGGAATCATTTATGATAAATAATTTGGATAAAAACCCTGTCTTGGTTTGGTCTGATTAGCTGCCGTTTCCTTTTTATTACACTTTTAACTTTTCAGCTTTAGAGTAGGACGAACGATTCCATATCTCCTAAACTATTTTGAATTTTGCTTTTAAGTCTTTGGCAAAGTTGTTGCTCTTGGCTTGGCCTACAAAACATTTCTTTGTAGCAAATCAAAAAAATTATGTCTTCATTCTCAAAATTCCAAAAGTTACCCAAAAAAGCCAAGTTTTTACCACTTTTCTACAGTTTTTCAACTTCATCTTTACACCCGTTACAAATTTGGACAAGTAATACAGTACAAAGTTGAAGCTTAGACCAAAATAAACAAACCGTTACTCCTAGTTACTCCTTCATATAGTTATAGGCCCACAAGCACATACAACTGACATAAAAACTCGAAAAACCGAAAATTTTCGGTAAAAAGTAAAACTATAAAATTTTTTAAATACAGTTTTTCAGTTATATTTTCTTACTATTTTCTTGATTTAATACAAAACAATCGAAATTTTTGACTGTGTCAGCCAATTGGTACCAAAAATTGCCATTTTTCGAGTTTTGGTTCCAATTTTACATGCTTAAGGGCCCGCAACTATATGAAGGACCAATCGAATGAAGTAGATATGTTCCAATTGTTTGTTTATTTATGTCCAAGCTAAGTTTTTGTCTTGCATTGCTTAGTCAAAATCGTCACAGTTTTCAAGACAAAGTTGAAAAACAGTAAAAAATGAGGGGAAAACATGATGATTTTTAGACATTTTTGTTATTTTGAGTATAAAGATGTGACTTTTTTGACTTGGTACTTAAGAATGTTTTGTAAGCCAAGCCAAGAACAACAACTTTCTCAAAGAAGTCAAAGTGAAATTCCAAATAGTTTACGAGATATGGAATTGCGAATCCCTATCAAAAGCTGAAAACTTCAAAATGCAATAAAAAGAATACGGCAGCTAACCAGGCCAAACCCAGTGAAGGTTTTTGTACTACCATCATACCCTTTTAAAATAAGTTAACCACCGCACAAAGAATAAAATGATCCAAGCATCCAAGCTTGCATGAACCGTTTCGTGTCCTCTGTGCTGATTATAATAAACTCTACCGAATAATTAACTCTGAAACTTCTCTTCCTGCTATAAAAATTTATATTTTAACTTATTTAGCCCGTAGTTAACATTACTTTATGTTCTTCCTTCGCGATTTCGTGTTTGGCGGTAGGTGGGCTGCTATTTTGCCTGGGGTTCGCGCGAAACAAGCTTTGGCTTGGTGTCGCATGAGTCACTTGAACGTACTGCTCATTGTACGTCAACGTCCATCAAGCTGCAGCTGAGACATGGAGATATACGCCAGGATCTTCCAGTTGCCTTTAAACACGATCTGTTTTGAAATGTTTTTTACCCAGACGAAAGATACCCCAAAAGGACCACTAGAGACCACTCTGGCAAGAGATCTTAGGATTGCTTTTGACCTTGACGTTGAATTTCCGTTTTAGCGGAACTGATAACTCATTTCTGGGGAACCCCAGCATTATCCATGAAGGAGCCTTTAGAACAGCGATGATCACCGGATCCCCCCCAGGGGGCGAAGACATTTCGCTATTTACACATACACAAGCCGAACGCATACCGAAGCTTAGGAGAAGAGAGCAAAAAGACTTTCAGTCGGTGGCGAAGCAAATTCACGGCGATTTATTTTCGCACAACTTTTTGGCCACGCTCTCGTTGGCCAACGCCGCTTTAGACATTTAAAAACGTCCAAAACTGGATTAATTTGGCATAGTTTATGTGTGCGTTCTCTCATCTCTTTCTATCCGACCGAAGGTTTTGTTGTTGCCGGCGGCGTCGGCCTGTCACGCAAAGCATCTGGCCAAATTCCCCAAAATTGTGGGCATAATATTCATAACGGAAAACAAACAAGTTTTTCTCACTAGAACTACTTTTTTGACCGATTGTGCTTATGGCAGCGATATGCTATAGTCCTCTGATTTGGATCAAACTTGGCAGAATTATGTGGTAGCATATAATATTGATCAGTAACAAGTTAGGGAGCGGCAGTATTGAATACAAAAACGTTTTTCCTACTCAGAATTTTTTCAGATCTACATTTTGTATGGCAGCTATACTATATAGTTGACCGATTTTCATCAAACTTGGTGGAATTATGTAAAAGCATAGAAAACCTATAAATACGAGGTTGGGAGGCGTTTGCGTTGAAGACAAAAAAGTTTTTTCACTAAAACTACTTTTTCGACCGATCGTTCCTATGGCAGCTTTATGCTATAGTCATCGGATCCGGCCGGTTCCGACAAATGTGCAGCATCTTTGTACCAAGAGGCTTCGTGCAAAGTTTGGTTAAGATAGCTTTAAAACTGACGATGGAGATAGCATAGAAACAGACGGACGGACAGACGGACATGGCTACATCAACTCAGCTCGTCATGCTGAGAATATAGATGGTACCCCCTATGCGCTACAAACATCTGGACAATTTTAATATCCCCTTTACAAGGGTATAAAAATGTTAAATGGATGTACATCAATTCATGATGTTGGCATTCACCCCAAACAAGCTAAATACTTCTGAGAATTTTTGCATAAGCTACTCAATGTTAACATAAAGTACTCAATATTTTATAGAAATATGTCGATAGTGTCACAATTATCATCACAATATTCGACATTTGTGTGCAATAAAATAACGGAAAAATATTCTTCGTGGTTTCCGTACGTAGGGGCGATTATCATTGCTGCCATCAGTTTGGGAAGTCACTCAACTGGCATTGTTTAAAGCAGCGGTGGGCACGAAATTTTAGTTTGGAAGTAGTCCAACAACAACATCAGGAAAAACCCTTATCAGAGAGTCTCGATCGCGCACACTGCACTTGCTGCGCCGCCTGATTGTGTTGGCTGGGGCCGGTACGAATGGATTTTAATGTTTTAACGCAGTTTGCGACGTTTGCTTGTGCGTGCCGGCGACCTACTTATACCGTTGGTACCACTGGCACATTCTTGAGGTCATTCGCTTGACGATCTAAATAACCTCATTCTTTTCGTGTATTTCCTCATAAGAGATAATTGTTCATTCGGGTTTGGAAGTAGTCCGACAACAATAGGAAAAAACCCTTATCAGCGAGTCTCGGTCGCGCAGACTGCACTTGCTGCGCCGCCTGCTAGTGTTGGCTGGGGCCGGTACGAATGGATTTTGTTGTTTTAACACAGTGTGCGACGTTTGCTTGTGCGTGCCGGCGCCCTACTAATACCGTTGGTACCACTGGCACATTCTAGAGATCATCCGCGACGGTTAATCAAGACTCTGTAACGGAAAATCAAGTCATTGTCAGAACATTTCACCTTTTTCCGCCAAAAGGCTAAATATTCTATCGATATACTATCGAGTTCCAAAGTGTCACCAATAGGAAAAGCTGATGTGTCAATGGCGAGAGAGTGTTTTCGCTCAATGGGAGAGGGATGTAGCAGTGGTTAATGGACCCCCTTTATTGAAAACTGACAACGCCCAAGAGTCGTGTATGGTCCAAGGCAACCGCCAGATTTTGATTTTTTTGTTATAGAATCCCGGACGCCGGCTGTTACGTATAGGGACTAACAGGAGAGCCAGAAGTGGAACGAATTGAACGGGATGCATTTCAAAGCGGGAGCAGAAGGAATAAAATAAAGGAGTTGTGAAACTGAAAAGTAATAATTCACAAGTAATCCATAATTATGCACTATTTAGCATCAAATCCCGTCAAATCAATGATTAATGATTGAAATAGAGCCAACTAACACTTATCTCAGTTGGAATAAGTCATCATCCAAGTCATTTCTTATCAATCCAAACAAGCAAACAAACAAAAACCGGCAATAACTCACACTCGAATTCAACACCCACCGTTAAAACTGCACGTAGTGAAATTTAGCTGCCAACTAAAAACCAAACATGTTACGATCTAGAAAATGTATCTTTGAGATGCAAACGCTCACACATACAGACACCCGGCCACCGCTGCCACTCAACTTGGCATTCCAAGTGACTTTGCACGAAAATGAACACGTGCTGCTGGCCTGTCAGGACGATGGTTGATAGCAGGAGGGGGCGGGGAAACCAAAGCTTGGGCCATGTCTTGCTGCTGCAGACCAAAACAAAAGTTGAGCGCAGTATTGTGGGTGACTCACTCTCTCTCTCTCTTTTTCTTACAATGCAGAAGAGCACTCGGCAGCAGCGAGAGACAGAGAGAGAACAAGTGGGAATAAGCGATAAGAGCATTTAACTACGCGCCCGACTTACAAATTAGTATGAGGCGGCGGTTTGGCCCATGTCTAACTTAGTAGAGAGGCGGGGGCCAGGGGATGGCATTCCTCTCTGGGGCCAGGCCAAATGTAAAATTTTGCGGTGCGTCTGCTTCAAAACTTTAGTGGCCCCAGCTAACTTTTAGCAAAAACTTTTGATTTGAGTACCTGCCACTAACTAAGCAGAGCAGGCACTCACACAAACACACACACGCACACAAAAGTTCGTTACCACGCATTGAACTGTATATGAAAATCACAGTTGAAGAAAACTTTGCAGACGAAAATTTCCAGCAATGCATTTGAACAAAAACACAAACGTCCACAACTTACCGCACTGCTCGCCATTACCATCGAAATCTCGGATGAAGTCGAATTCCAGGAGGCAGCCACACACAAAATTTACAGCTATAATGTTTGAAATACCGCAAGAGCGCAAAATGTAACAGCCCTGACTTTGAAGCAGGGCTGGGCAAGCCAACAAATAAAAAAACAAATCAAAATTGGGAACTGGTTCCTAATCTAGGAAAAGTTGTGTAGATTTTGTTTATGTAAATGTTTGTATAAACTAAATAACTTCTTAAAATGAACAATAATTATATTTTCCATAAAAGTTCTTAGTGGCATTTGAAAACAAAATATGATATTGCGGTCAAAAATTAAATGTAATTTGGAAAAAGGTTGAAAAGATACTCAGTAACCCTTAAATATCGGAGACTAGGTATTTCCAATAAACTGAAGCAATTTTTTCAAAGAGTTTTATAACATCCCTCACAATAGCTGATTAATTTGCACCATTGTTATTGTTGATGGGAAGGAACTAGTTCTCCTCAATTATTTCACAAGAAAAACCGTTAAGTTTAAGCATTGAAATTGCAGTTCCCATGCGGAACTAGTTCTTTTCAGTTTCTGTTGCTGGAAACGTCGTTAAATTTGAGTTTACACAGGCAGTTTTCAAATTTTTACGAAATTTGATGAAAATTTGGCTAATTTGGCCAATTTGGCGAACTTCTTGGACATATTTGCTTAAATTATTAGTGAATGGAACCATAGTTTATGTTTTAATTCCTGCAAAATCTGCAATCAAGGCATTTAGCCAAAATTTCATTAAAAGTTTGTCAAATTATTTGCCTGTGTGAACTTAGCTTAAGATTCCAGCCACCAATTCAACATTTAATTCACTTTAAAATTAAGATTCTTCAATATTTCGGGCTGGACTCTTCCGATTCGGTGGTATCATTTACCTAAGAGGCACGCTGACTCCAACAAACTACTGGATTAGTGGATGCTTGTGCATTTTTCGATGTACGCCATCCGGACCCACATCAAATCCAGGTCAAAAGTGCAATGTAAATAGAAAACCGCAGCCTTATACAAAACCAAGGTGGTATTCCGACGATTACATAGATAGAAAGCATATGCCAGTTCTGCTCACGATTCTTCAGAAATATCAAATACTCATCATGCTCGTACCAGGATATTCTGTGCAGAGTGCCCAGGGGAAACCTCCAGTTTCATGGTTGGCTTGCTTCTCCGCATAGAAGATGCCTACAATGCAACGAGCACATCTTAATATCAGCTCCCAACACTTCTCCTTCCCTTCCTTACGAAATTTATCTACTAGGTAATATATATATTTTTACAGGATTGACTAAAACATTTAACTTAAAGCCTACTTGCGCCAGTACTGGGTAAATCTATGGATCTGTTCCACCAGGGCGGGCATAACAGCCGTAATTGATATATCCAGCAGACTCTGCAAATGCTGTACAGCCTCCTCATCGGTGAGGCCCAACTGTAGATTTTCCTCCACCTTTTTTACCGCCTTATCCGGCTCCAGTGCTATATCCGGCACCGTGGCATCCACCATCAGGGAGAACAAATTGAGCATTACGTGGGCATGTCGTCGCAAATGCAAATAGGCGGTATAGCATTGCTTGCGGAACTCATGATGATGTTCAGAACTAATGCCGCCCATGGCCTCGACCATTTCCTTGCTTAGTTTCATGGGTGGCGGCATGGGTTTGGGATCACGGCCCAGTATATAACCAAAATCAATGTGAAACAGTTTGCCATTGGTGGTAAGCAGCAGGTTATCCAAATGACGATCGCCCACACCTGCAAAAAAAAAACATACAATTATGCGGGTTCCTTCATTCGTGACACTCCAACTTACCCAACAGATAGGTAATCACACAGTATCCTGCACAACTTTTAATATAGGTATCCATCACTTCGGCCGATATGCCATAGGGTCCACTTTCGCAGGGATGATGCCGCCTAAAGAAATTGTGTATATTACCCTCCCGGGCCAAAACCTCAGCCACGGTGCAGGATTCAATGTACTGAAGAAAACCATGTTTAGAACTGGTGGCCAGCACCTTGTAGGGTGTCAATTTGAGATCAAGATTCTCGCGTCGCAGCAATTTATCCATTAAAGTAATCATTTGCAAGATAAGCTGATCCTGACGCAAATCATCGCCATGTTTAAAAATGGCCACATACTCATGCTGGGCGATGGACGTGACAAAGGTGAGCCTGTAAAGAAAAAGATTGGAAATGTATTATCTGGTCACACTAATGTAATAGATCAAATCTGGTAATACCAAAGTAAAGTTTAAAGTGAGTTGAAATAATGAATTTGGCTTTAAAATGAAAATTTCAAGAGAACGTTTTTATTGTATGATTTTTCTCAACTTTTGTCGTGGATTATCTCAACAAGAATGTGTCGATGAATTCAGTTCTTTGTATGGCGACAAAGCACCATCAAAAAGCACTCTATATCGCTGGTATAGTGAATTGAATCGTGATCGTAGTTCGCTAAGCGAAGAATTCCGTGAAGGTCGTTCCAAAAAATTTTCCCATAAAAGCTTTGCCAACGACTTTCCACAATTTGGTGGTGGAATTTTCCGAAACCCCTTTGTAGTACTCACTTTCAACACTAATAGAAACTCCTGTCCAAATTTCAGTCTTCTATCTCTTCGCGCTCTGCGTTGATTGCCCATCAGTGAATCAGTCAGTCAGTCTTACAGTGAATCAGTCAGGACAAACTATTTTATATATAGAGTAGAAGTAGTTCACCCACTTACTTGGCCGGCATCAATGCGCTCTTAAAGAGCGACGTACGCATGGGTACTATTTTGGTTATATAAATATCCGGATCCAGCGGAAATGGTATGGGCTCAAAGCTGGTAAAGTTTAACTTGAACATATCCTGTTCGCCCAGCAATTTCTGGAATTTTTCCGTCTTCTTGTTACGATTGCCTGGCTCTTTGGCCACCAGTTTAACCAGCTTGACCAGTTCATCGATAAAGCGTCGTTGCTTGCGCAGATTATAAAAGATGCCACGCAAATTGAAATTGCCATTCTCCAGCACCTTCATAAACATCTTAAGCACCTTCTCGTACATGTCGTGAGCACGTTCATCCTGCTTGCGTACAGATTCCATATCCTCCACCTCAATGGAGAGATACCAATAGAAATAATTGGCCAGGGTGGCATTGGTGCAGGCGCGCTGTATAAGGAATGTGCAGAGATTGGCTGGCACCGTACCCAGGCTAATGCCCTCGGGTAGAAATAGAGCCTGTGAACTAATATCGGAGGTCATGGAGGCAGCTTCTTCACCTCCGCCAGCGGCACTCGGACTAACTGCCCTTTGATTGGCTGGTATCACGGATGAATGCAGCACACTGCTGGCTCCACTCAACTCCGAGAGGCTGCTCTGATCCAGCAGTGAGCCATTGTCGTCCAGTATGGAACGCACCACATCCTTTTCAGGAAAAATGCAATTATACAGATTGAGTATGTTCCGGGGATCCTCATACTTCAGCGCCTGCACCAGTTGGAGTAGATACAAAAGCAAATCCTCATCGGGCGCCTGGGCCAGACGACTAATGGCATATTTGCGCACATTCGGATGCGTGAACTGAGGACTTAGCAACTCCAAAGCATCCTCCACATCCATGGGTGCCCATTTGGCCAACATCCACAGGGCCTGCATCACCTCATCCTCCAGTTTCCAGTTGATGCACTTGAGGAACTTGGTTAGAGCTTTTTTGTGCGAGGACAAATAGAAGCGGAATTTCCACACCAAATCCTGCTCCTCACTGTTGAGCACATAGGTGGGCGGTTGTCGGTAGACAATCGTGTGCAGTTGGTCACGTATAAGAGCCGTGGGTTTGGCATCACGATCCGAGATACCAGAGCGCTCGGAACGCGCCAAACGATGATGTTTGCGTTCCACTAGGTTTTCCTAGCATAAATTACAAATCGATTTAGTGGGAACAGTGGGATTTATAGTAAACAGAGTGCTTACCAATTGGATTTCCGAATCTGGAACTGAGACCAATCGCGGTTTGGCTGGCAATTTGTATTTGGCATCGCCCTCGGGCTCAAAATAGACCACGGCATACTGAGTAGAAGAGGCGTTTCTGGGAGATTAATAGATACAGCGTTTCCCCCCTTCACTTACCTGATACAAATCATCCACCATAATGGCCGGAAACTCAATCATTAGAAACATATAGTCGGACATGCGTTTCTCACGCTCATTGATCACCTCAATCTCACGGAATGTCAAACGATCCAGCCAGTCCACCTTCTGTACCTGACCATTGCGATGCTTTTTGGCCAGCTTGCCCAGCCGCTGCATTTGTGATTTGGAGGATTCCTTGCCCTTGCCGGGCGTACGACTGGGAGAACTGCCATCGCCTTCCACACCCAGCCACACTCTTAAGTCATACATGCCCTGACGGAACATGCCATCCTTACCAAACATGGAAATTGTGGTGCCACCTATCACTGTGGTTTGTCCCGCTCCCGAGCAGTCCAGTATGGTCAACACCAGCAGAGCTGAGCGTGGCAAATCAGAAAATTGCAATGGCAATTGCACCCACTCATTCCAGCTCCAGCGTTTGCCAAATGCCTTGTACGAGCTGTGCACGGGCAGACAGTAGGGTCGACCATTGTTGTACACCTGCAGGCGCACCTGAAATGAAGGATACTCCTCGGAGTATAGGCCAGAAAATCGCAAAATGGGATCTTCTAGCAGTTTCTCATAGTCTGGCTGACGTTTTTTACCCTCCAGAGTGCCACTGCAAAACGGGGGCGGAGGCAGAGATTATTAGATTGTAAGTAAAACCACTCACAGGCAGGGCTTACACTTTGATTTGGACACGTTCATGCAACGAGGAGCTGTGTATGTAACGAAAATGATCATCGGGCTGGTCCATATTGTGAGATAATTAAACAAAAATTAAAGAGAACAACAAAGCCAACGAATTCCCATAACAGTGAACAGCTGCTTAGCTGAGCGAGTGTGACCAGTTGTAGTGAGAGTGGCGGAACTAGTACTCTGCTCATTTCTGTAGTTCATTTCAAAAGGCTGTTTTGTTGTTAGCGGAAAGCAGACCAGCGAATCGTCGCTTAAATTCATAAAACGTTAAATAATTACAGTACTGAAACACTTTATTTTCAAAACTAGTTAGTCCGATTATAAAGCGCACTCTCTTTTACTGTGAACTAGTTCCGTTAGTTCCGCAGCCCTCGTGTCTGCTCAGCTGTTGCTTGTCGCCACATTGTTTATTCATTTAAAAAGTTATTTTCCCCATTTTATTTGTAAAAATGTCCACCAATGCCACCATAGAGTTGGCCCTGGATCGTGTGGACTGGCATGCTTTATCCGAGCATCAGGATCGTTTGCCACGCATTTATACACCCGGTGAAGTGCTGATGCCGGAGGCCGGTTTTATGCGTGGCCATGGCACCTTCGTGGAGGAGGAGAACATTAAGGCTTCGGTGGCCGGCGTCATTGAGAAGGTAAACAAATTGATCTCGGTGCGTCCCCTGAAGAGTCGCTATGTGGGTGAGATAGGCGATGTGGTGGTGGCCCGAGTGGTTGAGGTGCAACAGAAACGTTGGCGTGTGGACACAAATTCACGTCTGGACTCCTGTCTTTTGCTGTCTTCGGTGAATCTGCCCGGTGGCGAGCTGCGTCGACGTTCGGCAGAAGATGAGCAAATGATGCGACGCTATTTGGATGAGGGAGATCTCATTTCAGCTGAAGTGCAGGTGAGTGTTGAAAACTCCAAAAAAAATAAACTTGACTTATGTTTCGCTTGCAGAACATCTTCGAGGAGGGCACTTTGTCGCTTTACACGCGCAGCTTGAAGTATGGTAAACTTTCGCAGGGCATTCTGGTCAAGGTATTTCCCGCTTTGGTCAAGCGACGCAAAATGCATTTCCATAATCTGCCCTGTGGCGCTTCGGTCATTCTGGGCAACAATGGTTACATCTGGATTTCACCCACCAAGAGTGAGGAGCAGGAGGGTGGAGAAGGTGGCTTTGCCCAAAATCTAAGCGAAGTGGTGCCGCGACCCGAACGTGAAGTCATTGCCCGCCTGCGTAACTGCATTCTGGCCCTGGCCAAGTGTAAACTCATGCTTTACGACACCAGCATACAATATGCGTACGATGAATCCCTTAAATATGAGACTTACGAGCTGCTGCAACAAAATGTTATCTTTGATATAGGGGAACAAACACAGGCGCGGCTTAGGGATGCCGATGAACAGAATTAAGAAATAAACTTTACTTTTTGCATAATTTTTGAAATTTGCCGCCCACAGAAGCATTATTTTGGGGTGGCAACTCTGGCCGTTACTCCCTGACTAATCTGGCAACTCTCGGATGGTTTGTGTATTGATGCAAGCAAGAAGACGCGGCTGTTTATTGTTTTATTTTCCCACGCGAATCTAGCATTACTTTGTGTTTTTTGGTGTTGTGTACTTAAAGTGCTCTATAAAATGGCTGAACTGGCCAATGCACGCGAGTTGGAATTAAGTAAAAAACAAATATGCCGCTTTTGTCTGACGCAGCAAAACAAACTTTCATCAATTTATATGGAAAATGCACGCATCAAATCAACAGCTACGTTGCCGCTACAGATAATGGCCATTACATCGATCGAGGTAAATTTAATGTGAAAGAGGTTGGGATGTGGTTCGAGAACTTGGCTAAGAATTTGATTCCAAATGGTTTCTGCATTGACTGCACGTTAGAGTCTTGGCTAAGAAAGCATTAGAGCGTCTAAGGATAAACGTGGGGACAGTGATTAACTAAAATAAATCAAATTTATCAAGCGAAAGTGAAATGTTCAGAAAAAATGGCCATAACTGTACATGGATTAGTCACACTCACACATACCTTTGTATGCACACACAAAGGCAAAGCAAATGTCAGTCAGCTGTGCAAGGGCTGCCACCTAGACCGAAATGTGAATGGCGGGTTTTTTTTATGAAATTTAAAACAATAAAATAAACACCTTTTTAGGAAATTGCAGCAGGGCAGAGAGGTTATTATTAGGGTGTGTTGAAAGATGAGACCCACCCCTATTACGTGGTGCACTGAGAAAAAACACGAAATACAGGTTATCTTTTCAACAACTTTTAGCAGCGCACTGTGGGCCAGAAATCTAATGTTTTGGTCAAAATTCTGTCATTTCTACACCAGCGAGGAAGCTGAAATTTGATTTGCGAAATTTTCTTAACCAAAAAAAAAACAAATTATATGTGCAGAGTCGACATAGCCATGTCCGTCTGGCTGACTGTCCAGTTTTCCAAACAAAAAATTGTGCATTTTGGTCAATATTTTGGCCCGCAGGCCCAGATAAAAATAATTTCAATTGAATTTCACAAAACTTATCTTGGCTTCTGATATCCTATCAAATAAAAATAGTTTGTATATCTTATCAGCAAATGCTGAAACTTGAAATCAAACAAAGGGCTGCCACCTGGTTGTAAACTGTAAATGGCGCGCTTCAAATATATTCAAAATGTAATTCACTTTTATTTTTTCTGCATATCAAATATATATAAGCCTATATATATATAGGTGTTTATCTTCATGATTGAATCTTATCAAATATTTGTTGTGTAGAGCGGCAAGTAATAGTTTTTTTTTTTATATAAATGCTATTTATACGTATGTATATGAATCATTCTAATCATTCATGATTAGTCACACATATTAAACTAAATAATTACAATTAAAGCAAATGGAATCCGAATGTATCGATGAATGGAAGATGGGTGGGTGGTTTGTTTGTTTGTTTGGATGTGTGCGTGAATTGAGGTATTTTGTGCTGTGTTCTTAGCCAGCCTTATTCCCATTGGGTTTGTCGCTAAAGCGCAATATGCGCGTCAACATGGATGTGACGCAGGGTATCTGCTTTTGTCGATCCATTAAAGGGGTACCGGGCACGTTCGACTCGAAATCCACAGCCACACGCTGACTGACAAAGGTCAGCAGCGTCAACATGTCATATTTCTTGCCATTTGTGTTCAACTCCTGTATGAGCGATTGCATATACCAGGAACCATTGTTGGTATTGCGCCAGGAGAAGTAGCCTGTAGAAGGAAACACGCCATTAATACAAAAATACCTTTAAATAGTGGCAGCAAACTTTACCTGGTATCGTGGAGTAGGCAAATAGAAAATCTGCATGTATGGGTATCTTATAGCTCATGGAAGATTCCCCATCCGTTTCGGTGATATTACGCTTCTCCAGCATAACGCCCGCATCCAGACGATCGCCCTGACAGGCCTGTATGAAGAACAACTTGGGTTTGCCCGCCAGCGTGGGGCAAATGTGTGCCGTAAAATAATGCCAAATGGCATCCAATTTATATTGCACATCCTTGGCATAGATATAGCCATGTTCACCATGCGACAAAATGGCAATGGCTATACAATCATTATCCGTATGATCCTGCGAGGCAGCCTTATCAATATATTTCAAAATATCACGCAGCTTGCAATCCTTGTGCACCGAAACCTCAAAGCCAAGAGTCTTGAGCGATTTGCGCAACTCTTCGGCATCAACATTGGTGCCGGCACGTGACTTTAGCGAGGGTATCTCAAAGAATTCATGATTAAAGATAATGGCCAAGCCACGATTTTTATGATTCATATTATAATGGCTGGCATAACGCTCCACTGGCATACGAGCCACAAATTTATTGATTCCGCTGGCAGGAACGCTGTACGAAAATACACAAAATAAGAAAAGTTGGTTATCAACAGATAAGCACAAACACACAATTAGCTAGAGAGTTTTATGAAGGTGATTAATTTCTTTTATGTCTATAGACTATAGTGAGGTTTTAGTTGAAATTGTGAGGAAATAGAATTCTTTGTGTCGCTGGAATGTGTTGAATAGTTTTAAATTCAAAGCGATTTTCTTATTCTTATTGTTCTGTTGCAGAACAGAAAATACCTTAAACACAACAACCTTGGAACTACTATTAAGAACTATGTCAAGAAATCGTTTTGACACAGGAATAACAAGCACATTATTTTTTATTTTGCAAAAAGATGGAACTTTCTATAAATGGTAAAATATTGTTCAAATATTCTCAAAAGTTAGTCTTGCTAAACCGGAATCAGGTTCTAGAAACACCACATCTCCAATTGATTAGCTGTAAATTTTAAAATAAAATGTAGAAAATTACTAATTTTACCCATTTTTGGTACATTCGAATGTCGTAGAAATTAATTAATTTAAAAATTATTTTTTGATTATAATATAACACAGTACAACACCAAAAAAACAAGAAAGAAATTCGGTCAAGCCCGACTATAACATACTCTGTACCCTTACACTCGCATTTGCTCAGGAGTCAAACGGCCAGTTAACACCCCGCGCACAACGCGGTGCGCTCTCTAAGTTTCTCTCTTTCTCTCTCGCACTAAGATTGCCTGTGTTGAACGGTTAGGGTATGTTGCTGTGGTTGTTGTTGGGGGGGTGGGTGGTGTTTACTGGCCGTTTTTTGGCCATAACTTGAGTATCGTTCATCCGATCTTAAATAATTTTGTTTACAAGGTATCTCTAGAAGGAACGAACGATCTATCTCCAAAACTGTAGGAGATATGAAGTTTTTTCCAAATTGCGGGGGCGGGAGGGGGCGTGGCAAAAATTGAAAATAAACTTGATCTGCCTGCAAGTATAAGAAATATATGTCCCATACATGTCAAACCTCTATCTCTTACCATCTCTGAGATCTCTTCGTTCATACGGACGGACAGACAATCACAGACAGACGGACATGGCTATATCGACTCGGCTGTTGATGCTGATCAAGAATATATATACTTTATAGGGTCGGAAACGATTCCTTCTCCCTGTTACATACTTTTGCACCAACTTAATATACTCTATGTACCTTCGGTACAGAGTATAAAAACACGGCATGAGACCGTTAAATTATAATAAAAGGAACCTCTGTAAGCTTCACCTCATACCCAGTTTTTCAAATGAAGCCTCGGTTCGCGTTTTATGTGTACTTTTGTACCTGCAACACACAAAGACAACAATTTTAACTTAGTTTTTAAGGGTTTAAGATAAAAATCTGAGAAATTCAGCAAATGTGGACAGGGTTATGGGGAACGCCATACAAAAAATTCACTTCAATCGGGCAATTGGTTAAGGTACCTCCAGAAGGAGTTAAACCTTAAATCTTGAATATCTTTAAAAGCGCACGGTAGATTTTTATTAAAATTAATATAATATAATGGACTATTGCATTTCCCTAAGAGATGGTACTCGACAGTCAAAAAACCGCGAATTGGAGTACCATTTTTATATGCACCCATGAACCATTCCATATGGACTATGAGCTTGACGTAAAAATAGACCGAACTGTGTTTTCAGATTCACAAGGGAATTTGTAATTTATTTGGCGACCTTTCTAATGTTTAATTAGTGTGAGTTGGCTGGCTCTAGGTCCGAAAAAGTTGCGTTTGTTCACAACTTGTAAACAACTTATGCATTGTACCAAGCTTAGGCATTACCACCAGAAAGATGAAAGCACTCATTGCTTGTCTATTTTTGCTTTCATTGCTTTTAGCAGTTCCCAACTGATCTAAACAATGATTGTATGGAGAGGCAGTTGGCAATCATGCTTTCTTCAGCAAAAAGCCTACTGAAGAGTCGTTAGGGATAACGATGAAACAGTTCTGTATAGGCTACCAGCTCTTTTTGGTGGTACAATGCACAAGGGAAGCTTTGCTTCGCGGTCTATAGGCAATTTTGTACCAGCAATTGCCTTAGGACAACATTGACCATTTAGGTTGAAACCAGCTTCACCAAAATTATGTAATAAATTTTATTAGTTAAGTGCTTCATCACCAGCAGGAAAACAGATCATATCATTAAAAAATATCTTGTTATGCTAATTTTCCTTGATCTGAAGCATTCAAAGACTATTTTATTTAAACAGATCTCTGATTTCGGTAATAAGAACCTATTCAGTTTGAATTAATCGAATGGAGATGAGTAACTGAAGCCGTTTCTTAACATTTTTAACTCAATAACATTTCGTTTTATGGCAAACAGAGTTGGCTGTCTCACAATTTTCAACTTGGTTCAAACGAGCAACCATTTTCGAAGCCCTTGATACATTTAGACGCGTTATTTTCCCAAAGTCATTAGCTCTGATATCACCTCTGATTTCCCCAATCACTTGCTTTGATCGTTTTCGGATTGTCTCCTGTGGGAACCTCTGCAAATGGTGAAGACATTTAAGAGCTCGCGCACACTTTCGAGGATGTTTTTCTCAAGCATGTTTACGTACTTCAGCTTGCTAAAGTAGACATCTCAAACAAGAAACCCAAAAGCTGCAGTACAAAAGCACACCAGCCCAGGCATATAGGTGGTATGAGCAAAAAAATACCAAACACACAATACAAATTTTAATGTTATATTTATACTCTGTACCGAAGGTACATAGAGTATATTAAGTTTGTGCAAAAGTATGTAACAGGGAGAAGGAATCATTTCCGACCCTATAAAGTATATATATTCTTGATCAGCATCAACAGCCGAGTCGATATAGCCATGTCCGTCTGTCCGTCTGTCTGTCTGTCTGTCTGTCCGTTCGTATGAACGAAGAGATCTCAGAGATGGTAAGAGATAGAGGTTTGACATGTATGGGACATATATTTCTTATACTTGCAGGCAGATCAAGTTTATTTTCAATTTTTGCCACGCCCCCTCGCGCCCCCGCAATTTGGAAAAAACGTCATATCTCCTACAATTTTGACGATAGAAGTTTCGTACTTCCTAGAGATATCTAGTACTCAAAATTATTTATCGATTTGCTGAAGGAATGATAAAGATCGGATGAACGATACTCAAGTTATGAGCAAAAAACGGTCAGTTAACACCCCCCACCCACCCCACCCATAACCTAGGCATTGCGTTCAGCAGAAGCAATCTTAGTGAGAGAAAGAGAGAGACTTAGAGAGCGCACTGCGTTGTGTGTTAACTGGCCGTTTGACTCGTGACCAAATGCGAGCTGCGACATTAAGGGTGCAGAGTATGTTATAGTCGGGCATGACCGACTTTCTTTCTTGTTATTTTCGGTGTATTGAAGCTACCTACTACTCGCAATTGTTTTGGTACACGGTTTTTTGGTCATAAAATGAAAGCGAATGAATATTTTTTGATGTTGCCAATTCCTCAATGCAATCTGCACTTCGTTTATTTCGTTCTTGTTCTTCGGGTTGGTTTGAATACACAACTGTGGGCGATTCACTGACACAATATCAATATATTGAATGTGATTCCTGGAATGGAAGTGCTGACCATTTATTTTTTCCATAATTAGGCAAAAAAAAGCATTCCTCAAGAGAGTGGTTACTTCGCCCATACCAAATGGTGGGCTTCGTAAATTTCAATTTCCGCATTTTCCGGTCATTAGACCATGCAAATCTAGCATCATCATATAAAGGTTGATTTTTTAGCAACTTTCTTTTTGGTAACAGCTGTTTTCGTGTTCAGTTTGGTCTATAGTCAAACCATAAATCGACTTAAAAACGAACAACGCTTGCAGATTATTGAATTTAATTATCAAAATGCATGTTCAGGTAAGTAAATCGTGCACTTCTTCCATTTTATGGTCAGTTTGTAGTCCATTATTGGGCGTTAAACCACCAAAACGCATACCGTAGAGTGCGGACAGAGGAAAATATCTCAGCTGTATCCAAACAGTGTTGTTAATGACCGTGAATTATCGATTCGGCGCCGTTCGCAGCAATTGGGCCTCTGTTACTCCACTAGGACAGGATTTGGGTATACAACCTTTTAAAATACAGTTAGTGTCCTACCACAACGGCTAACTTTTGGTGAATAGTGGGCGCTGGCAAAGTTGGATGAAGATCCACTTTTTTATCGTAAAATTGTATTCAGCGACAAAGCTCATTTCTGGTTGAATCGATACGTGAACACACAAAATTGCCGTATTTGGTGTGAAGAGCAGCCAGAAGCATTGCAAGAACTGCCAATGCAACCCGAAAAATGCACTGTTTGGTGTGGATAAGGGTCCGGTGCACAGTGTAAGATTTTAACTATCTAGGGGGACTTAAATTAAAAAAAAAAAAGTGCACCAAATTCAATGATTTATTTTTTAAATGTTAGAAAAATATCCAATTGTTATGAAAACAAACAAAAATCAGAGTCAAAATATTATTAACAGCAATAAAATAGTCATTAAACAGGCCACATTGCAACGCTTGAAAAATTCCATTTGACAGCTCGCATCAGGCACACAAGTAAATCTGTTACTCTGAATCTGAATCTGTTTTCCAAGAAGAGCTATTTTTTTACTTATGTTTGAATAGTGGAACTGCAAAATTTTCAATATCGGGTTTTAATACCTTCACTGGAACATTTCATATAATTTTTTTAAAAACACCTGAAAAACTATGCAAGTTGGTAAAAATCTTGTTGTTTTTATGGACTCCAACTTGTAAGTTCTACCGAGTTCGGTGAGTTGAGTTTTTCATTTTATTGTAAGACCAATTTTCGAACAAAATCACGTGTAATTCGTGTAGTTTCTAAAAATAATGCTGAATTCTCTCATCCATTTGAAAAATTGCATACAAATCAGCCATATTAATTAGTTAAAGTATTAATTATATTGTATAGATATTTGGCAAGTACTACTGTATGTTAAGATTGCAAATTTCGAAATGAGTTGATTTCTAAGAGATTCGAATGTACCAAAAAGAGGTTAATTTTAGCCAGTTTCTGCATTTCAAGGTCAAATTTGCAGCTAATCCATTAGGGATCTAATGTTTCCAAAATCAGATTCGTGACAAACTTGTCTTGAGTCATTAATTTACTGAGAATAATTCAATTTTGACATTTTGTCAAAACACTTGACACAAAATAAGGATTTTACTGGTTTTATATATTTTTTTAAAGGTTAAAACTAGATGGATTTGTTTACTTTCTTTTGCATACTAGTTCTTAGAGCGATACAGAATCAGAATAAAATAAGAAAAATATTTTAATATTTATGGAGTCATGTTTTTTTTTTGCAAAATAATGTGTCAAAACTCTGTTGAAATACTATTGTAAATAAATGAGTGCATTTCCATCTACTCAGGCTTGGCTAGCTTTTTTACAAAGTTAAAAGATATTTGTCGATTCAGGTAAATGAATCATAATAAAATTGTTTTTTTTGGGGAAACCCCAAATCAATAAGTACTAATACTCAGCCGTTTTATAGCCAAATGAAACCTCCCAAGCTGACAACACTGTTATCCAAGGGCATAACACAAACAAACTACAAGATATGAGAGAGCGAGTGAGAGCATGCACTTACCTCGCTGCAGCGGTTGCAGCACCACCAGTTCCAGCCGCCCCTTCTGTACAGCCTTTCGCGTCGGTGTTATCATTATCACCCATGCTGCTGCTGGTGCTGTTGCGATTGCTTTTGGTCTGTCCATTGCTTTGGAGCAAAGCAAAGTTTCTCGTTATGCACTCGTCCGTCATTCTCTCCCGTTTCTCCTTGTTGCTGCTGCTGCTGCTGCCTGGCCCTGGCCCTGCCTTTTGTTCTTTGCGACGTCTGTTGCGCCCTTCTTCCCACACACAGGGAAACTCTTCTATTGTTGTTTTTGTTTTTTTATTTATCAAAACTAGCTAAAAGCCATTAGCATAAACTAAACAGCTGTTTTTCACTTCTGTTATAATGGCAAATTGCATTTGCAATGGAAATCAAATTAGTTATAATGTCCTTTTATGGTTTAGCCGTGTTTAAACAATTAATTAACGGAGGTTAAGCGTGCTCCGCCGCCGCTCACGAAAACAAACTGATATGCATTTGTAGTTGTGCGTCTGTGTTCGGGCACTTGCCGCCAATGGCAAAGGTTGCCATACAGTTGCTGACCAGGGTTGTTTAGCTCTTAGATAGCCAAACCTGCCACACTGCTAAAAATATTTGAATTTTCCGTTACATTTTCAGGTGAGCAACGAAGACGGCATGCCTGGAGTCATTTGTTTGGACTGCCGTTTGCTCTTTGAGCATTGTTACCGCTTCAAACAGATGTGCAAGCGTGCCGAGACCTTGCTGCGACAATATCCCTTAACTGGCATTTGGCCAGCGCGTCTGGAAAAGCCACGCGCTCCCCTTATGGCCCCCCAAACGCAGAAGAATGCGGCGTCACAGCCTAAGAAACTTTTGAATTCTTTGGTTAGTTCCAGCAATATAACCATAGAAAATGTCGAGGTTATGGAGACCAGCTCATTGGCAAAGCCCAAGACCAAGACCAATCCTCCACCAAAACCCATTCCCTCGCCGTCTATTACCCTAAGGGCCGCTTATCAGGTTAAGGTGGAGAATAACCAGGAATTGTCTATGGATGATGTGCACAATCTGATAGCTGAACTCGAGGAGGAGACGGCCACCAATAGACCACCAACGCCCACTCCCACTCCAGCTTCCCCACCGGTGCCTGAAAGTTCGCCCAGCAAAGCACCCAAAGTGCTCAACAAATCTTCGATGAGAATATTGAACAAGGGTGCCGCCACTGATCCAGAGCCTCGCCTGGCCACACCCCAAATTAAACGTGACGGGGATGGCAATATGGCCATTGTTACAGAAATCTTAGATCCCCAAATACTAGAGAACGTCGAAGATCCCGTAAAGAATGCTGCGCCCGTTGCTACCAATGTATTTCCCTGTCCCGACTGTGACCGCTCTTTTCCTTTGGAGCAGCTGCTCGATATACATCGCTTGAATCATGCCAGAAAACGCAGTTTCCAGTGCCCGGAATGCGACAAGAGCTTCTTTTCCAAATATGATCTGCAGAAGCATAATTTCATACACACCGGCGAGAAGCCGTTCAAGTGTAGTGTGTGCGTCAAGGCCTTCACCCGACGAGCTTTGCTCCATCGTCATGAGCGCACCCACACGGACATTCCCAAATTCATATGCGTTTACTGCGAAAGGCCATTCATTTCACGCGAGGAGATGGAGAAGCATGCGGAACGTCACACAAAACGACGTCCGTTTAAGTGCACGGTGTGCGGCAAGTCGTTTACTTTCAAGCAGGGTATGGAACGGCATGCGGTAAGTGGAAAAAAATGATTCGCACATTTCCAGTAAAAGTCATCTTTCCCTCTCCCACAACAGGTGGTACACAGCACCAATTTGCCCTTCTCCTGCCAGCACTGCAATCAAAGCTTTGTCACCGCCTGCAAACTGGCTCGTCATCTGGTGGCCCATGCCGGAAAGCGTGCCTTTCCCTGCAAATTTTGCAACAAGTCCTATATACTCTCCCATCATTTGTCTCGTCATTTACGTGTACACAAGCAAGGACTCGGTGCCTCGTTTGTGTGCAGCATTTGTCGGGAATGTCTTCAAAGCTACGAAAGTCTGGTGGATCACTCGAGCGAGCATGCAGGCCAATCACTGTCGTGTCCCCTGTGCAAGGATAACATGCCTGATCTGGAGGCAGTGACCGTACACATGCAGGCCCACAAGGATAACGAACGATTTGCCTGTGAATTTTGCGATTATATTTTCCTGCACCAAAGTCAACTGCAAAAGCATATTGAGGATGATCATGTGGTTGATATGGTTCCCTATCAGAATGAGGGCGAGATTAATCTGGTTGATGATGATGATGATGTCGAGGAGGAGGACGTAGACGAAGTGGTGGAAACTGAAATGTTGCAAAAACTGCTGGGTGAGGAGAATTTACCAGAGAAACGTTCTACCTCTCCGCCAGCAGCCAAAAAGCGGAAATTAAGTCCCAACAAGTCCAAAAAACCGACGGACATAAAACGGCAGACACGCAGTCGTGATGATCCACAACCAACTTTGGAGAAAAAGTTACCAAAAGTCAAGGACACAAAGAAGACAACAGAAGCAGCTACCAAACAGGGACGCACGTCGACCAGGAATGGCAAGGCAGCCGTTCCTTTCAAGAATCGAAGCCATAAATGAAGTGTACTTTGAGGACAATCCAGCTGATGTTAGTTAAGAGCATGAATTATTGAAATAAATGCATTTTCAAGAGAAGCTTGGGGGTTGGGAGTTACATAGATCGAGGTGGGAGCTGAACTGCATTCAATTCTTTATTTCCAACTTGAAAATGGCCGCTGCTTGCTTTTTTATGTGTCTGTGTATTTCCGCTTACAATAACATTTAAATACAATTGCTCCCACAGCATCAGAATGTGTATACGCCAGGCCCAACAACTGCATCAACCGCTTCCTCCATTCCAACTTCCACACTTAATGCTCATAACCATCGGGCAGAGGGTTGACATGGGGGTTGTGGAACAAACTCTTCTGACCCTCACCCCAGGGGAAACGCTTCTCACGACGACGCAAATGGTCGTACTTGACAAACTCCTGGCGGGGATGATCGTGCTCCTCCTGATGCTTAAGGTAAGCATTCAGCATGCACAGACCAACAGCCGGTGCAGCCACGAAGAAGGATAGGCGCTTCCACACCTTGTAGCCACCTGAAAAGTAGTGTTTTAATCAGTCCCTTGCCCAACCACATTACATAACCCTGCGCCCCACTAACAAACTTGGGGGATTTGACGATTTTTGGCACGCTTGTGGCTTACTTACCAGAGTGTTCGCCAGCCACAGCAGCTGTGCCGGACATATTCCTGGCTCCAGTGGCCAAAAATTGGCGACGAATTGCGTGATTGAGAATAGCAGACATATTTTCAGATGATTCTCGGATCGAATGAAAATTTACTGTAACCAGTCATCGAAATACATTTATATCGAGTACTTCAAAAGTAACGAGTCTCCGACTATCGATAACTCACGTTCGCCAGCCTTGAACTATCGATAACAGAAATAGTCGAGGGTGGTCGCACTAATCGATTAACATCTGGGGAAACACTCGATCATTTATATTGTTTTCTACGTATTTGTCAATGTTATTGTTAATTGTTTATAACAGCTCAGAACAGTATGCTCACTAAACCTATTAAATTGGACCTGTCCAATTTCTTTAGCGACGAGCGACGTTGCTCTTTAGTTCTAATTGATGGCGATTGGCTAAATATCAAGGACCTGCAGGATCATATACAAAACCTATTCCAGCTGGTACATACAGTCCCTAGTTTTATCCCTAGTCCGTACTCATCTTATTGATTAATTTTCTAGAAGGACATTAGCCTGCTGACAGGTGATGACTGCTACTTGCCGCCCAGGGAGTCCATAAAGGTGCTAAAAAATGCTGACTCCTTGAAGTAAGTGATATATGCGATAATATATATCGCCTATTAAGATTTTCAATCTATCCCACATAGGGCTTTTAAATTCAAGGTGCCCGCTGAAGAACCATCAGTAGAGTTCAAAAAATCCACCAAAAAGCGTAAGAATCGCTCGGCCGACGCAGAAAGGGACTTTGACGCCTCTACACCCAATCCTAAGCCCAAACCAAAACGCTCAAAATGCAAAATAACACCAGAGAAGAGCATCAGAGATGCCACCAGCACTACATTAGCAGCACCAGACACCTCTGACCGAAATGACAGCGCAGTCCATCGCTCTAGGCTGACACAAATTAGTGCTAGCGAGGATTCAGAACCGATTGAGTCGAGTCTATGCGAATCTGTCAAGGAGAAAAAGAAACACTCCCAGCGTCAAAGCAAAAAGAGAGAGGAGTCTTTAGAGGCAGTTCAGGAGGACAGCATTCAAGAGAATAGACTTGAAGCTTCAGAAACAGGCAAAAGAAATAGCACTCAGGACGAGGAGCAGGAAAAAACCACTGTGGAAACAGCTTCAGTAGCACCAGAGGTGGTATTTTGTTGTTCACTTGTAGAGCTGGACTCGTCGACCACACGCAAATTTCCATTGCCCAACCAGAAATCGACAGTAAAGATTTTGGAGAACATTGTTATACCTGCTCCTTCACCTGAAGAGGAGAACGAAATTGAGCCCATACGTGAGGCTGTAGACGCTGCGGCTGGTCCCACCCCAGAGCCAGATAGTAGCCAAGTTGATAGCGAAGAGCAGCCGCAGCCAGTTACACCCACTGCACCTGCACCCACACCCAAAGCTCTGACAATAGTGTCTGTCTCGTCAGAGATCTTGGATTCCGACTCTGAGGACGATATCATGGTGTTGGATGACACAAATGTAGTGGACTCGGATTCAGATGTTGAGACAGTGGTGCCAGGTAGTCCTCATTTAAGCAGTTCTCATTATTACTTGTAATAAATCCATTTTTTTTTTTCAAGTCAAGAAAGACGAATCTCTGGAACTAATTTCTGAGATGTTGCAGAACGCCAGCAGCCTGACGGTCCTACCCAATGCCGGCGACACCATAGTCTTTAAATTGCCCAAGGTCAAAGGCAAAGCCGCTGCAGGTCACACCGAGTACATAGCCGGTACCTGCTCCTACATCAATCGTCGCACTAAATCCATCACGGTCAACCTAATCTGTAAGTGATTTCTCATAAACAAATGCTGGACACACTTATCCCCCTTCATCCCACAGCTTATCCCACACATTGGCGGCGTGTTCTACATCAATATGTCACAAGTCTGGATGACTCCTCGGATATGATTCTAAATATAAATTTCAAAGATCTTATTGAAGCCAAGGTTATCGTTCCAACGGTCGACTAAATGCTACACAAATCTTTCATGTATAAACTATTTCAAATAATAAAGGATACAAAAACTGATGTAAACAACACCTTCACTTGATGTGCTTCTTTAGCAGCTCCAACAGCGCGTCTGCATCTTCGGCGGTTTTCACACGCAATAGCATCGAGGTAGCCTTGCTCTCCTCCGGTGTGGGCACACACATCATCATCACATTGTTCTTGCCCATTCGCTGGATGGGCAGACCCTTGCTTAGTATTAGATTAACCAGTATGTTGCCCAGATTGGTATCGGCGCGTACTAAAAGTTGAGTCTTCTCTGAACCCTTGACGGGCTTCAGATAGAGAGTGCCCACGCCACGATCCGCATAGTCCTTGTCCTTCTTGATGAACACCTTGCAGCGCTGGGAGAAAATGGCATCGTCCTCAACGACCTGGAGAGTATGAATAGAGAATGAGAATCAAATGATCAAATGAAAAGTTCAACATTTACCTGCTTGAATTCCACCTTGGGCGGTGAGTCTTCCTCCTCGCCATCTGCTTTTGGTGCCTCGGTTGTGGTTGGTGCTGGTGGCGGTTTCAAATTGCCAAAGAAACTGAACCCGCCCCCCGCGGCTGCAGGACTTGTCTCAGCTGCCTTACCAAAGCCCGCAAATCCCGAGGTATTTGGCTTGAACCCGACGGCGGCGGCAGCGGCGGGTTTTGTCTCAGCTGCTTTATCGAAGCCCGAAAATCCCGAGGTACTTGGCTTGTCATTACCGGCTGCGGCGGCGTCACTCTTTAGGCCAAAACTAAAGCCATTTGTTTTGGTTGGCGCAGCCGAAGTCGTCGCCTCATTTTTGTCCTTGTTGCCAAAACTGAAGAAGCCCGGCTTAGGGGCTTCGTCACTAGCGGCAGGCTTTGTCGAGAAGCTGAATATGCTGCTGATAGGAGCAGTTGTGGTGGTTGTGGTCAAGGAAGAGGCTGGGGTGCTGCTAGCCGCTGGCTGGATCTTGCCAAACCCAAATAGAGGAGTCGAGGCTGTGGTAGTAGTTGTACCGCTGGTAATTGTGCAGTTGGGCTTCTTGCCAGGCGACGCGGATGCACTGGCTCCACCTATGGGTGTAGCGGGTTTGCCAAACGAAAAGGTGACTACAGGTTTGGCTGCTGGGCTGGATGTGGTTGTGGCTGCTTCAGCTGCGGGCACCGAACGGGATTCTTCCTCATCCTGCAGTTCCTTCAGGTGTTTCTCATAGTTTTTGAACACGGGGGTCAAAATGCAGTACGCGCTCTTGTCCATGTGCTCCTTGAGGAATTTCATAATGGCATGATTCAGCTCGGCCACACTCTCCCTATACTCGGACGAGGGTTCATTGGATGTGGCTACGTTTGCTGGCTTCTCGGCTGCCACTGAAGCCTTAAACATGTCTTTGTTGCCAAAAATAAAACCAGACTGGTTGGTATTTGTCGACTCCTTTACACTGGCAGCCTTGCCTCCAAATGAGAATGTGGACGTCGTTGCGGCGGTGGTGGTGGTAGTGGTGGTTGTTGTTGTTGTTGTGGCTGCCGGCATTTTGGACAGAAACGCAAAGGGCGAAGCGGCGGCGGTGGCGGCCGGCTTGCCAAATCCTAAAGAAAACGTGTGGCAAATTTGCTTTGATTCTTAACCAAATTCATTGACAACTTACCGGAAAATCCGCTAAATACACTTTTTGGCTCGGCCGGAGTTTCCTCAGCATCGCCAATCTTGCGACGTGCCTTCTTAATAACGCGTGTTTTCAGCTCATTTTCGGAGGCCGTTCTGAAAGTTCCCCGCTCCTCGGGCTCCTCCTCCTGATCCCAGTTCTCATGGTTCAGATTCGTTGTGGCCTGTCGCTTGCCAGCCATTTGATTGATTTTATAATAAGCGGAAACCGACCGATTTGGCTAGAGAACAAACGCTATCTATATTTTCAGTGCGCAGGTGATTGCCATGATTTTGTAGGGTTGTCAAATGGCGCGGACGCCACAGTGTGACCCTGTGTGGCGGTACTTGCCAGAAACCTTTTTTTGACATTTATATACTTACCACAAGCGGTCACACTAACACACACTGTACGAGACGCCAGCAGCGCAAAAAATTGCTAAAAGAAACAAATTAAAATTAAAATTAATATCCAAGAGCAGCCATAACTATGCTCCAGTGTCAAGTGCTAGTGATAAACGTTCAAGTGAAGTGTGCAATGTGGCCATTAGTTAAGAGCTGGCTGTGAAAATGCACTGCGCATTTCTCTATTCCCATGTTAATTGCAAATTACAACAAAAAAGCGGTGGAGCAGAGGATGAAGAGCTGAGAGAGAGAGAGATGGGTATGCCAGTGCGTAAATAACAAAAACAACACACAAGGGAAAGTGCAAAAAAGGAGATTACAAACAATTTCGGGTGTAAAACACACACACACACACAAACAAGCGCGCACTCTCACACACACACAAATCGCACGCACGCACGCGAAGGCGTTATCCTTATTCTAGTTTCGTGTGATCCTTTGTTGCCAGCAGCGGCAGCTGTGCCGTCTTTCGCGTGTCCTTGGGCGTGAGTGGTTGTGGTTGTTGTTGCTGTGCACAAGAAAGTAAACCAAAAAAAAATAGCAAAAATGCCGCCAGCGTTGATTGCCATCTCCGAATTTGTGGAGGAGACGCGCTCGGACTACAATTCACCAACCACCTCCACATTTGCCTCGCGCATGCCGGATTGCCGACAAACAATCAGCATATTGGAAGAGGTGAGCTTTAATTTCGAATGTACATGTATCCTTTAACCGGATCCTGGTTAAAGTTCAAGGTGCCCTGCCACATGGCAGGGGGAAAATGTTCCAAAATTTATTTACTGCAGGCAGGGGAGACGCCCCCACAAAAAAAAACACATTCACATATATACTTTGTTTATGACACTGTGCAACATAAGACGGAACATTGGAGTGTTTATTTATTTATGATACGTTATCAGCTAACAAGAAGGGTATAAATAGTTCGAAATTGCACAATGAGTGGTTTTATTAGGAAGCAGGAAGAGGAAGCAGAAAAGAAGAAGTCTTATCCATATTCTCAATGCAATTGAATGCAGGTCTCCTACATGAATTTACTTCACAATTATTGTACCTTTTACTATCAGCCATGCTGTCATTTTCACTTTCGCAAAACTTTTGGGACTTCAAACCGGTCTTGGACCAAATTTGGACTCAATATCGCTAGATATTTGCGATAGCAAAAAAGGGAGAATGGGTATATGGCTTAGTAGGTGTTTTACTTAATTGTTTGCTAAAACTTACTTATCAGATCAATAACAATTTTTTTAGCATTGCAAACCTCTAAAAGTTTCGGTCCGGGGTGTCGATCCTAAGAGGAAAGTCTAAGGCTCGGTTCGCGGTCTACTTAACCAAGCTATTTAAAGAGTTAAATGTGGAAAGGACCTCATACAAGGATGCCGGAATATCGAAATCGAATATTTTTTAATATATTTTTGTTGGTTTCGGCCACAAAAAGGAAGGTTTGCTGAGGGCATTCTTTTGGATATTAGTAATATCAGTAACCAAACAAAATATCCTCCTAAAATATCGTCAAAAGTTATTCGATATCGATATTCCGGCCTCCCTACTAGCCTCATCTTCTAAAATACAAGTTTTGTTTTGCCATTTTGTTCTTATCGAAGTCGTATAATCTTCAATCTGCATCTTCAATTGATAATGCACCGACTCTGTACTAAACATTTTTCTAATCCAGTCAAAATGTTGGGGGAAATCTAATAAAAGTTCCTAAAATAAAATTGACTCAGGGTATTCTTTGTAACGAACCTTTCTGCAAACAGAAGGAAATTAAAATTAAAAACGTTCAATTTAAGGTCCGGTTCGACGGACTCAAAAACCCGTACCGGTTTTTGCCTTAGTTGTACCAAAGCTTACATAGTCGCTGCTTCACTTAGATTATACCTTAAGCTAATGTCTACAAAATTTGTGTAAATCGTCCTGGTTGCAGATATTTCAGGACTTAAAACTAAAGCTATGGTTTCACACGGAAATAGTTTGCTTAAATATTGCCAATTGGTTTCTTAATTGGGCCTATTTAGCCAAATTTTCATTAAAAATTGAGATTTATTTGAAATTTTAAGGTTCTTAGAAACTTCTGCGTTTTCGAAAGCCTGGTGTAATGGAAAATAGGCCGAGAATTTTCTATAATCAGTAAAACTGTTTTGCTTATTCCGAGTTTACAAAAAATCGTACTACTTTGTACAAAAGTATACAAAACAGAGTATATGAAGTTTGTGCAAAAGTATGTAAAAGGGAGAAGGAATCATTTCTGACCCTATAAAGTTTACATATTCTTGGTCAGCATCAACAGCCGAGTCAACAATATAGGCATGTCCATCTGTCTGTTCGTCTGTGTGAAAGCACAGATCTCAGAGATGGTAAGAGATAGAGGTTTGACATGTATGGGACATATACTTCCCCCTGCCGCCCCCGCAATTTGGAAAAAACTTTATATCTCCCACCGTTTTGAAGATAGATGGTTTGCACCTTCTGGAGATAGTTAGCAATTATCCGCAGGAATTATAAAGATCGGATGAACTATACTTAAGCTATGACCAAAAGCCGATTTTGGATATGACTTACATAAATGATCTTCACTTAATTTATATTACCTGTACAAAAAAGATTTAGGGGATTCTAAAGGGCAATGTCTGGGCTATACGGCGGGTGGGGTAGGTTTTTCCATTTCAGCGTTTAAGGGTATGTTTTCATCGGCTCCGCAACATGTGGCCGAACGTTATGCAAAATTAACGTGTTGCAAAATAAGCTTGTCGTGGCTTTGCTCGTATTCTGGCCGGTTTTGTTTGTTCTTGTAGCATTCGATGGCCTTCAGCTGCGTTTTTCTTCAAATGAAAGCAGAAAAGTAAACTTCTCCGCAAATTTTGTTTTGTTGGCAGAAAAGTTGATATATTCGAAGCACACAAAAACTTTGACATATACTGAATATGAAAGCCTATTGATGAGGCTTCAAAATGAAGTTGGTTGCAACATTGTCCGATTCAACTTAATTCTAGTCAAAATCCTTTGAAACTTTTGTACAGATTAAAAAAAAACATTTAAAAATCGACTTAATTACCCTTCTTCCAAACAGAAGAGGTCCGGTTCAGTTAGCAAGTTAATAGATTAGAGAAGGTCCGGTTCGATGAACTCTAATAACCGTATCCAAACCGGTTTTGCGGGGATCTGTTCCGGACAGCCTTGGTTTTTATGACTGTAAACGAGTTCGAATCCGATTAAATTGGAATTGAAAAAACTCTAAATTGAACTCCAGTATATCCAACCGAAACCGCAACGATCATTTTAAACCGGTATAACCGAGGTTATGTTTCCGAGATGACTTAGAGGCCTGTCCCCTTTTTCGATTTCGATCAAATCATGCGGAATCGGAATTGTTAGATGTTCTCGCTTTCCAAACCTACTGTGCTATTCGTCTTTTTACTTCAAAATCCCATTTACCTTCAATCGATTCTTTTGATGGCAAAAAGACTCGACCGAATTCTTCGTCTCTTAGGAATCACAACTCTTACCAATTCCGATCAATCGGATTCGGAAACGGGAACAGACCTGTTAATTTTAAAATCACAAATGGTAATTAAGGAAATCAAAAAGAAACTGCAGGGAAAATTGGTTTTTAATACCTTAATGAAACCAACTTCAATAATCTCTTCCCCTAAGACTTTTGGTGGTTCATCTATTGGCTAGAGAAGCTGCAAATATTTCAATATACAACTCCAAAATAAACAAATACCAAGCGGCTTGGTGTTATTTTCACTTGGCTCGGCGCCAAAAAAAAACAAGAGCCACCGCCTGCCTGTGTGACTCTCACTCTCTACTTTGGGATGACGTAGACTACCGCCCCGCAATTATAAATGCGCTTGCAAGGTGGTTTCCTCCATTAAAAAAAAAGAATGTATAAAAATACAAAATGCATATTCTTAAATCAATGCAGCTGGCCTGGGTTTGGGGAGTTCTCTGGCTTGCCACACGAACGTGGCGCAATTGTTATTTTTAGTCATTGCAGCAGCAGCAGCAGCAGCTGCTGCTGCTCTCTCTCTCTGTGTCTTGCTGGGTGATAAAGCTGCTAAGTACATAGAGAATATATCGTTATTTTTGTTGGGGCCGCCGGAAAGGCGGTGAGCGATAAAGCAGCAGACGCCAACTTGTCCATTTAGGGAGCCCACCAAGGCCTGTTTGTGGGATGCACGCGATCAGCTTATCAGCCACACCCACCCACACAATGCTATGTGAAATCTGTGTGCTCCAATTCGTTCCGAAATGCAGCTCTAAAATTAGCTAATTTATTGGTCACGTCACCCAAAAGCATTTCATATTTAATTTGGCTGATGGACTGCCGTCCCTGCGAAAGGTGTGTCCATTTTTTTCTGGCCTTTGCGTGGCCCAAATTGAAACTTAATATAGAACAAAACGTTATTTCAAGCGCTCGGGGGCCTTTGGCTTATTCATGAATTTCATCTTTTGTATTATCATCGAACGGAATGGAACCAGTTAAAAAATGAAAGAAAAAACTTGATTGTTATTATAGTTGGCAAATATTTTAGCTTGAACTTCGTTTCATGACTAATCTTTATGAGAAACGAAGGTGAGGAGTGTGTGTTATCGACGACGGTTGTTTAGTCGTTGTTTCCAACGAATATCAAACTGCAATCATAAATAGTTAAGCTTGTTTTTTAATGTTCAGTTTAATCTAATCTTTCAGTGTGAGCCTCAAACTGTGTTGTCTTCGCCCGATGGCTAATTCAATTCTCTACATAGAAATGAATTGATACAAATTGAAAAGTCAATAGGTCACACAGAAGCTCCCCTCTTTCCTCATGCTCATACACACAAACACTTGAAAATGCATTAAAAGTTGTTTAAAAAATTTGTCTAAGGGAAAATCAGTTTTCTGTTTTAATTGTTGCATGAGGGTGGAGGGAGAGGGAACTGCACATGATAAATGGGGTTGGTTATTAAGTTGAATAAGTGAAACGACCTTGTTGTTTCATTTTCAATTGCGACGCGCCGGCACACGACAGTGGGATGGGCCCCATAACGGATGGAGGAATCGTCAACGATATTGATGAGATCTATTCTCAGAGAGAGAGCTTAGAAAATCTAAAATTGATGATTGTCTATTGCTCGTGCCGTTTTTCGATTGTGTCCAGTTGTGCTGCAGTGCTGCAGCTGGGACGCGCTTTGATTGAAACGTGCCTCGAACGAACATCAAATATGTTGAAATGTGGTTGTGCCTCTACAGCAAATAAGGTGGCCTACAAAATCTTCTCTACATGACTGGATTATTAAAATAAGTTTTTTTTTTATATTGCGTTTCTTTGCAGCGTTTGGAGTTTGATCGAGAGGGTCTAACCAAGTTGAAGAAAGCGGTCAAGGCCATACACAACTCAGGAAACAGTAAGCTGGAATCAATTCATTTCAATAAACAGTTTCAATTTCACTTTCAATTCCATTTCCTTTCAACTTCTAATCCATTTAGCCCATGTGGACAATGAGATGTTTATGGTACGCGCCCTGGAGCGACTGGGCGGTAAGGTGATTGATCAGGATGAGCCAGATATTGGGGCTGCTTTTCTTAAATTCAGTGTGGTCACCAAGGAGCTCAGTGCCCTAATGAAGACTTTGGTAGATAATGCCTTAAACTTGTCCATCTTTATCACAATCTCAAATTGTTTTCCCCTTGAACCAGATGCAAAACATCAACAACATTGTCATGTTTCCGGTGGACTCCATGCTTAAAAGTGAATTGCGTGGCGTCAAGGGTGATATGAAGCGGCCCTTTGATAAGGCGGCCAAGGACTACGAAGCCAAATTCATTAAGATCGAGAAAGAGAAAAAGGCCCAGGCCAAGGAGGCGGGCATGGTGCGCACGGAAATCGATGCAGCCGTTGTCGCCGATGAAATGGAAAAGGAACGTCGTCTCTATCAGCTGCAGACCTGCGAGTATCTGCTCAAGTACAAGGAGATTAAAACCAAAACGGGCATTGAGCTGCTGCAGCACCTCATCGAGTATTATCACGCGCTGAACAAGTGAGTTGCATGCTAATTAATGGCTTGACCATTTACGTAATCCCCCCTCAATTGCAGCTACTTCAAAGATGGACTCCAGACCATTGATCACTTTGGCACGTACATTGGCGACCTGAGCGACAAGCTGCACGTGATCAAGCAGAAGCAGGACGAGGATAGGCGAAGTCTGTTGGATTTGCGAACGCTGCTGCGCAGCACGCCAGACTTTGAACGGGTGGACAATGTCCCAACCACAGAGAGTCGCAGCGGGGGAGCAGGCTACTCCCTGCATCAGCTGCAGGGTGACAAACATCATGGTGTGACACGGCAAGGACATCTGCTCAAGAAAAGTGAGGGCAAGGTCCGCCGGGTGTGGCAGAAGCGACGCTGTCGGGTGACTAGCGACGGGTTTCTAGATATTTTCCATGCTGACGAGTCCAAGCCGCCTACGCGAGTCAATCTGCTGACCTGTCAGATCAAACCAGTGCCTGATGATAAGCGGGGCTTTGATCTGATCAGCTGTAAGTTATAGAGTAATCTATTATCTTAGCTTCACTTAATATTTTTCCCTCTCCAACGCACAGACAATCGACCGTATCACTTTCAGGCCGAGGATGAGTCAGATCAAAAAGCCTGGATGGCGGTCTTGGTCAACTGCAAGGAGAAGGCTCTAACCAAGGCCTTCCAGCATGCCAATCCCCAGATGAGCCCCAGCCTGGTGGAGCTGCAAAAGACTGTGATCCGTTATGTGCAGCTGCTGCCAGGCAATGATCGATGTTGTGATTGCGGCTCCCGCAACGATGTCACCTGGATCAGCCTTAACTTTGGCATTCTGGTGTGCATTCAGTGCTCGGGCGTGCATCGTGATCTTGGAGTGCATCATTCGCGTATTCAGAGTCTCACGCTGGACAATCTAACCACGGCCAATTTGCTGATAGCCCGGGCCATGGGCAACAGCACTCTAAACGACATTATGGAGGCCAAACTGGGGCGGGGCAAGCTGCAGCATGAGAGCAGCATGGAGGAGCGCTATGACTTTATACGCGCCAAATATGTGGCCAAGCGCTATGTGATGCGCACCTGTGCCGATGACAATGATCTGCGCTGTGACCTGGAACAGGCCATTGTCAATGCGGACATGAGCCAACTGCTGCAGGTGTGGGCCGAGGGCGCTGATCTCACCTGCTGTTTGCCCAGCTCGGATGCGGGTGAAACCGCACTCCATTTGGCCGTTCTACGTGAAATGGGCTCCACACTGCACATTGTTGATTTTCTCATCCAGAATATGCCGCCCAAGGGTCTAAATAAGGCCACCAATCCGCCCGGACTGTTAGATGTAACCGGGAAGAATACGGCGCTGCATCTGTGTGCACTTCATGATCGGCGGGAGTGCATGAAGCTGCTGCTGCGCTCCGGAGCGGATTTTGAGCTGAGGAACTCGCAAAATAAAACAGCGCTGGACATTGCCAAAGAGATGGGACACAATGGCTGCAAGGAGCTGGTAAGAAAGATCAAAAGGAAGACACATTCGTCAAAAAATTCTCTTAAATTCCTAAACTTTTTCAGATTGAATGTGCCATTAAGCGGGAGAAGAGCGCCTTTGACCACATCAATACGGATTGGAATCTACCCAACGAGGATGGCTCTACAGATTTCAGTGACGATGAAACGGTTATTGATGAGCGTGTACGTTATATGATTTGCTTCTCTCGCTGTTCTCTCCTCTAATTTATGTTTTTGCCTTTGCAGAAATCCCGTTCGCGACCTCCCAGCTTTGCTGGCGGGGACTCGCCTGTTTTGCGCTCACGCTCCTCCACCTGTGACTCCATCCAGTCTAGTTCTAGTCCAATTGCTAATTGTCCGAGCCGACAGTTTACGCTGCCCTCCGGTCTGCCCAGCTATACGCATTCGGCAGGCACTTCGCCCAAACAGCACATCAATGTGGGCCAATATTTAGGCAGTGGCAGCAATGTGGGTGCCGGCACTGGTAATGGTGGTGGTTCCAGTCCCAGTTCCGCCTCCAGCCAAAGTGTGCGAGCCGCCAGGAATAGCCTGAATATGCCAAGCGAACTGGGTCATGTGACGGGCGCCAGGAAATCCACTTCCACGGCCAATATGAACTCCCTGAAGAAGCGCACAGCACCGGCTCCGCCACCAGGAACTTTGGGCAGTGCCTCGTCCAGCTCCTTTTACGGCACACTGCCTCATCCGCCCAGGCATTCGCAGAATTTTGAAGCCAATCACAAGAATCAATCGCTAGATGTGGCATATGGCACGCTGCCACATCTGCGCAGTGTGGAGAACAGTCCACGAGCAGGAGGAGGTGGCGGCGGCCAAGCCTATGGCTACTCACAGGATCCGGGAGGAGCAGGAAATGGTGGGCTGATGCCGGCCATGACCACCTTTGGGCACAAACGATCGCCCAGCGGCGAATCGCTAAATCGGAATATACACCTGGCGGGGGCCAAGCTGGTGTTGCCGCCCACCGGGGAGCTGCCCACGCTAAAGCACGTAGACAAATCGGCACTAATGAGGCCCAAAATACCACCACCTGGTCCGCCAGCAGGTAAGCAAGCAAAACGAAACAACTCGGCCTAAAATATTAAGATTTTCTCCAAACTTTAACAGAGCGTGAAATTTCCAATGGCCAGTCCAATGAAAGCATTAGTTCCATGGATGAGGGCCCCATAGCTCCTCCGCGCAAGGTAAGTAGTTGATATGACCGAAGGTTCTAAGCCACAGCCAGGTCGCGTCACCTTACCCACAACCACTGAATCTCAATGTTGTTTTCTATCTCTGACTCATTTGACCAACACAAATTTCAGCGCAAGCAACAAAACTTATTGAGATTAGTCCAGTCCAGCGAGGAGACGGTAAATGGCAAATCCATAGACATTTTCGGTCATTTTGCATATTCATTTGATCATATTTTTTTTCGCCTCCGATCAAAGTTCTTGTTGTTGTTGCTGCTGTTCTTGTTGTTGTTCTCTACTAAATGTGCATCCACTCTTGCTCCTAACCATATACGCCCACACCCAGCGGTGCAAACGACGATTGCTGGTTAGGATTTTTTATTTTGCCAATTTAACTCTTTGTAGGTGCACCTGCATTTAAATTCTAACTCTTTGGAAACGAGATTGCATGCAGATTGCATTAACAGTTGTAGAAAGTGTAAGCCTTGAAAACCTAAACCAGGGTTTCCCCAAGAAGACAGGACAGAAAATGTGTAAGTGCCTTTTAGGACCGTTACTCGGCAATATGCTGCAGCGAAAGGGATTGTGTTGTAACGCTGACTAACTTTCAGATATTCAGAAAGCATTCGGCTCTTATATGTGTAAATTACCGAATGCGTTCGTCCTCCAGTTGCTATGGCTGGGCAACTCTGGTTTAATTCAGAGATGGCTGCAAAGAGAACTGCTTAATAGAGATGTGTACCCTTCATAATTTCGATCGAGGCTGGCCATCCTGCTAGAGCCACATGTCCTTCAGCCCCAATTCATCTAATTGAGAAAGGAAAAAGACAAAGATCAAGGCTCAATAGAACTCGCCGTCCACAGTAATAGTGTATTGACTTTTTGTGGATCATAAGCGGATTTTCATTACACCATGAGCGAACATTTTGCTTTTTCACTTGTCCAAAAATCCATTATTCCGCGTTCCTTAGGAGTATAGCACTCTATGGCGTATTATTATTTCTTAAATCTGACTAACCCGACTTCAAAATTACGGCTTCTTAACAACATTTCAGGATTCTATTACTGACCTCGGATCAACCGAATCTTCGCCAAGCAGTGTTGCCAGTTTAGCTATTTTCCCCATCAGATCTAGCTATTTTGTAAGGTCAATAGCCGGAAACTATTCAGTTTTGCCTGAATCTGCAGTTCTAGCTATTTTGAAAAAACTATTTGCCATTTTCAAGTTATTTCAAAAGTGTAAAAATTCTTATAAAACAGACTGAAATTGAGGCTCTTTTGATAATGAATTTTCCATTTTTTATACACTTGAAAAGTGTATTATAATTTTGCCCAGAAGTGTGCCACGCATAGAAGGAGTCATCTTCGAGCACATAAACTATATATATTCTTGATCAGCATGACGAGCTGAGTCGATTAAGCTTTGCCCGCCCGTCTGTCTGTTTCTACGCGAACTAGTCCCTCAGTTTTGAAGCTATCGAGCTGAAATTTTGCACAGAGTTTTCTTTTTACTGCACGCTGATAATATGTCGGAACCGCCCGGATCGAATGACTACTTCTTGTAGCTGCCATAGAAATGTTCGGTCTTTAAATACTTTTTTGTTTTCAATATTAGCGCTCTTAAACTCGGTCATTGTTAATTTTATATGTTTTTAAGCTGATCTTAAAGTTTGGTCGAAATCGCTAACCGTTGAAGCGAACTTTTTTAAGTGAATTAAAACTTCGGCACAGACGAAGTTAGCTTTGCTTTCTCTTGCTTTAGCTGTTTTGAACGTGTAACAATATTCAGATATTTAGACTGATAAAAATACCTATAATCAAAAATCGATATGTAATTTTAACACTATTTAATAACTTCCTGTTGCCGTTTTCAAGTTTATGCAGAATCGGAATTGAAAAAATGCTCCAAATGTTCATGTCCGAAGTCAGATTGTTTTTTACGGCTTTTAATTTCAAATGTCCGTGTATCTTTGACTTTTTGTTGGCAAAATATTTTAATCAAATGTCTTGGAATACGGATCGTTTACCAACTCCGATTGATACAACTCGGTTTTTGCTGTAAAGATTTTATGGAATACCCAAGCGGTTATAGCAGCGATGGCATAAGGAGGCCAGCTGCTGAATTGCAGTAGATAGGCACACACTGCTGATGATGGCACCGGGAGGTTCCTGAAACAGCTGTACAGTCTACCTGCCTCCTTTGTGGTGTGTTCCTGTTTTAGAAATATGTGCAAAACTAACATGACTTCGAGCCTGCTTAAACTTGAGAGTTTTTTAAAGCTATTTTTATGGCCACTTTTAGCTACATTTAATTGTTCATTTATTGTTCACATCCCAGTTACGTCGTTATTTTACATATCGACTCTCTCTTGTTAGTTCGTTCTCTCATTTGGCTGCCTCTCGCTCTTTATTGAACTCTATGGGTAGAATGTTTACTTGGCCTCAATCAGCTGTTCGCCGCTGGGTACTTACCACTCAATTTCTGTTTCTCTGTGTTGAACTTTATTGCACTAACCAAATGAACAGATTTGGAATTTAAATCTGATGACTAATATATTTTCTAAATGTTTATTCCTGACTGCAGCTAATGAATCAATCGGCCAATTTTGCCGACTACGAGTCTTGGCACACGGACATGGACAGCTCTGGCGGTGGCCTGGATCACTCGGCCGAGTCGAATGTCTCCTCCAGCGATAATGATCGCCTTAACTCATCGCCTGACAATCAAACCAAAAGCGGAAAGTTGCATTATGTAAGTTTTTAAAGTGGAACTGTTTATAATGCAGTTTAAATGCAATTTCTGTTTTCTTCCATCCTGCTTTAGAATGGCCAGCGCCGCTGTCGAGCTTTATATGATTGTGTGGCCGACAATGATGATGAGCTGGAATTTAAGGAAGGCGAGATTTTAATAGTGCTAAATGAGCGCACAGATGATGAGAATTGGATGGAGGGCATCATTGAGGGTCAGCCGGCGCGTCGTGGCATGTTTCCCGTTAGTTTTGTGCACATGTTGCCCGACTAAAGATTGAGATTAGACCACTGCGTGCGTGTATGTGTGTGTGTGTGTGTGTGAGAGTGTGTTTATGTGCGTCTGTTTTTGAGTGTGTTGATGAGTGCGCGTGTTTTTAAATCGTAAGATCTGGATTTTATTATTTATAACACTCTTTGTTTTGTCTCAAAATGATGGAAGATAAAATATCACTGATGGGAAAACTCATTTGCATGTCCTTTTTTAGTAGACAATTTTAATTGCTTCAACTGCGCTCTGAATTTGCTTTCACGCCACTTGAATGTGTCCTGCTAATTGTGTTATCTAAGCTGTAATTCCTATCATGATGAACTCCAACGGAAATGTATTGATATAAAAAATGCTTAAAACTATACGCTGCCATATACACAATATTAAATAACTAACCAACAAAAGACACCAAGCCCCGACCGGGTCGGACTTGCGTACACAAAAAAAAAAATAATAAATAAAAAATAAAACTTATGTAATACTGTTGATGGATTTAAAAGAAAGTTTATAAAACAACGTTAAACAAAACACTTTACTCAAATGTACGAAGCTTAATCCTCATTGTAAACGTAAATCTAACCAATAGCTCCTCTCCCAAAAGAAAACCAAGGAATACTTAGAAATTCTCCCTTGTACCTAGAAGAAGTTGTTACCCTTTAAGTATACAATATATATATATATATATACACCCCTCTATATATACATACATACTTATACATATATTTATGAATATATCAATTTCAAAAAGTCAAAGAAAGAGCCAACTAAAAATTCTATAAACTTGTTTGACTTTGTTGTATACCAAGCACCACACACATCATCATTTCAAATAAGTAAACTGTATATAACCGATTTTTTTTCAAACACTACACAATTGATTTTTTTTTATACATTTTGTATACACGTTTCAGTATTTATTTATCAAACAAAAGAAGAAAAAAACACAAAAGCAAAAAAAAGAAAACCTTAAAAATACCTTTTAAACAAACAAACATAAACATATTTGATATTATATTTAAGTGAAATAAAAGAAAAACTCAACGCTTATTTAATATACATATAAATATATTTAGGGTTGTGTTTTTACCAAAAAACAAAAGAAAAATTTGTTGAATTTTGGTTTAGGTACGAGGGGATATTTGGCGGACTTGCTTTCATGGGCCTCAATCGTCGAAACATTGTCAGAACTATAAAAACAACTTTGAATCATTTTGTGCAATACAAAATCGTTGCCAACTTAATGTTTCAAAATACTGCGGCGATAGTATACCTTCCGATAACAAATCATCGATAATTAGTAGGCCCGGACTCAATCATCGATAGACCTGTATCGATGGGTTTGTTATCGGCATACCTTACCATTACCACTGCAAGCAATTCCGCAAACACACTAAATAATTGCAATATTTCAAGGTTTATACGATTTGGATAGCCACCTAGTCATTGCCTGGGTCCCAACTGGCCCCCTTAGACGTCATTCAGTTTCGCTGTATTACTGATACACGAAGGAAAATTGAATTCCCAGGGCTGCCCAATTTGAAGGCGACGTCAAAAGTTGGTGAGAAACGAAATTTATAGTGTATTTTGGCCAGAAACCGTTTTTGACTCGGCCCCCAGCTCATTCAAAGTCACCCAGTGAGCGCATAAGCAAATCTAGCAAAAATTTAATATATAACACTGCAATCTGTGTGGCAGGACAAAGGCAACCGCAACCCCCAACACCGGCAGCTGACGGGATTCGAAACGCGGGTAGAGGGCAAACGCAAAGCCACCCCCGTCGTTGCTGCGCCGGGCGTCCAAAACTATGAGTGCGGCCAAGAAGTACAAGCCTATGGACACCAACGAGCTGCACGAGAACACTGAGAACATAGCCGCCTGCCTGAAGAAGGCCGAAAACGCCGCTGCCTTAAGCCTGGGTCGCAGTGCATTTGCTGCCCAAAACATGAACTCTGCGTCCACAACAAACGGCGAACGATTGCCTAATTTTTCCAAGCTAGGATCCGGTCAGCTGCATGGCAACGAGATGCGCTCGGCCTCAACTACCTCAAATCTTCTCAATCGCATGGGGGCCATACACAACGCCAAGCCGGGCGATGTCAAGAAGATAGTGATCAAGAACTTCAAGGGTGAGTAGTACTCCGCTGTCCAAATCTCTCGCATTGTTATTCTGTGATTGTTTGCCTCAGCTAAACCCACACTGCCCGATAACTATTCCGAGGACACTTATGTGAAGCTCGAGGAGGCTGTTATCGCCATCCAACTGTCGAAGCCCATTAAATATTCACTGGAGGAACTCTACCAGGCGGTGGTCAATATGTGCAGTCACAAAATGGACGCCCAGTTGTATGCCAAGCTGAAGGAGCTGACGGAGCAGCATGTCAAGCGCAATATAAAAATCAAAGAGTTGACTGGTGGCAGCATGGACAAACTGGTAAGTGTTTCTGTGCTTCTGGATCGGTTTACTTCATTTCCATTTACCTGCAGGTGCTGCTGGAAAAGATCAACAACTGGTGGCTTTCATTTTGTCAGCAAATGATCATGATACGCAGCATATTCCTGTATATGGACCGAACCTATGTATTGCAAAACTCGTCCATTCACTCGATTTGGGACATGGGGCTGGACCTCTTTCGCATACATTTCGCTCAGAACAGTGTGGTCCAGAAGCGCACCGTTGATGGTCTGCTGACGCTGATCGAGAAGGAGCGCCAGGGATCAACTGTGGATCGGGGACTGCTTAAGAGTTTGGTGCGCATGCTGTGCGATCTACAGATCTATACCAGTTCATTTGAGGAAAAGTTCCTGGATGCCACCAATCAATTGTACAAGGCAGAAAGTCAACGGAAAATGCAGGAGCTGGAGGTGCCCGAGTATTTGCAACATGTTAACAAACGATTAGCCGAAGAGAATGAACGGCTGCTGCACTATTTGGACTCTAGCACCAAGTGGGTGAAGTCGGACAAATACATGAAACTTTTTCATTGATTCTTTTCTCTCTTTAGACATCCCTTGATATACAATGTGGAAAAGGAACTGCTTGCCGAGCACTTGACCACAATATTGCAAAAGGGCCTGGACTTATTGCTAGAGGACAACAGACTGAACGATCTAACCCTGTTGTATGGCCTGCTCAGTCGGGTTAAAAATGGTACTTCAGAGCTGTGCGGCAACTTTAATGGTTACATCAAGGCAAGTAGTTCAATCCTGCGTCATTATTGTGCGGTTTATTAACTCTACCCTGATCTCTGCAGAAAAAGGGCCGCACTATTGTCATTGATCCCGAGAAGGATAAGAGCATGGTGCAGGATTTGCTGGATTTCAAGGATAAAATGGATGTCATTGTACGCAATTGCTTTGAGCACAATGAGAAATTTACGAACTCATTGCGCGAGGCTTTCGAATTCTTTATCAATCAGAGAGCCAACAAACCGGCCGAACTGATAGGTGAGTGCTTCCTTGTGAAACCCAACCTGCAGCGTCTCGACTTAATCTTCTTTTATTTAACCTGCCAGCTAAATATGTGGACATGAAACTGCGTTCGGGCAACAAGGGCACCACCGATGAAGAGCTGGAAAAGACTTTGGATAAAATTATGGTTTTGTTTCGTTTCATTCATGGCAAAGATGTCTTTGAGGCTTTCTACAAAAAGGTTATTTCCTTTAATGCTCCCATTTAACAGTTTTAATTCCATTTCGTATTCTCTCTAGGATTTGGCTAAACGTCTGCTGGTGGGCAAATCTGCCTCCGTGGACTCGGAAAAGAGTATGCTGTCCAAACTAAAGCAAGAGTGTGGTGGTGGCTTCACCTCCAAACTGGAGGGAATGTTCAAGGATATGGAATTGAGTCGGGATATTAACATAGCCTTCCGCGGTCATGCATTGAGCAACAATCGGGATGTACACAATCTGGATTTGTGCGTCAGCATATTAACCATGGGCTATTGGCCCACCTATGCACCCACAGAGGTTACCATGCCGCCGCAGTTCATCAACCCGCAGCAGATATTCAATAAGTTCTATTTGGAAAAGCATAGCGGGCGCAAACTGCAGTGGCAGCCCACGTTGGGCAATTGTATGCTAAGGGCACAATTTGATGCGGGTCCCAAGGAGCTGATGGTGTCCCTGTTTCAAGCTTTAGTTCTGCTGCTGTTCAATGATAAGCCAGTGCTTAGCTACGAGGAGATATTGGCGGCCACCCTTATTGAAGATGGCGAATTGCGGCGGACACTGCAATCGCTGGCCTGTGGCCGTGCGCGGGTAATAACCAAAACGCCCAAGGGTCGTGACATTGTGGATGGGGATCAGTTTGACTTTAACAATGAGTTTACCAACAAATTGTTCCGGATTAAAATTAATCAAATACAAATGAAGGAAACGGTAAGTAATATCGGCTCATCAAATTCCTATATGACCCTCACTTTTCTTTACTATTTAGAACGAGGAGCAAAAGGCCACGGAGGAGCGTGTGTTCCAGGATCGTCAATATCAAATCGATGCCGCCATAGTGCGCATCATGAAAATGCGCAAGACTCTTAGCCACAATTTGCTCATCACCGAGTTGTTCAATCAGCTCACCTTTCCCGTTAAGGTAAGTTGCGTATGATAACCCGAATTGCTGATGATTTGTGTTAATTCTTTTCCTTATGCAGCCCGCTGATCTGAAGAAACGCATTGAATCGCTGATCGATCGGGACTACATGGAACGGGACAAGGATAATCAAAATCAATACAACTATGTGGCCTAGGCACACACTTTAGCTTCGTTCTCCCCTGTATCCAACCTCAAAAAGCAAAAGCAACGAAAGTTTTGGTGTGTAGTGCTCTAGTTGCTACCAATCAGTTCAGTTTATTGTAAGTTACCTTTATATCATCATCCAATAAATTAAGCGTTTAATTTACCAGCAACAAAAACAAACCCACAGAGCAATATTAAAAGTGACCTCCACAAACACGAAGAGAAGACAGAAAGAAATCGAGCAGCTTTCGTTAAACACACAAATTGGTTCAACTATTTGTTTATATTGTATTTTTTTGATTGTATAAAAGTGTGGACTAATCTTCGACTTCTACTACACCCTTCAAATAACATTTAAAAAAGAAAACCATAGAAAAGAAGCGACAACATTTGCAGAATAAATTTAAAATTAATAAAAACAAAATATTTCAAAATAAATCATAAACTCGTAGACGTAATTCTATATGTAAAACCGGATTACGCATAAACTAAATCGTTTTTTTATTTATTATACAATAAATAAAAAACAAAACTTATGTGTATACAACATTTTAGTAATGCACTATCTGCGTGTGTGTGTGTGTGTGTTTTACTATCCATTAAAAGCTGGGCGACCAATTCCAAACAGGTGGTGCGATAAATGTAAAGCGGAATGCCACAAGTCATTGATAAGCGATGACGAGACTTGTAACCAAGTCGCATTAGCATGTCTCATCACACAAACGCAAATGGGATGGATTATTTGTCTCTTTTGTTATGCGCGGTTATTGTGGCAGATGTAATTTGTAATTGTTTAAATTGCGGACTCAAAATCTTACTTACAATTACACGCACAACCACACCTAGTTTCTATAATTCGAAGGTTTAGCAAAATATTTTATTTTTTAAATCTGAAAGAATGCAGAATTCTATATGTAAAAATTTTAAATATACTGATTCAAAATCTTTCAACATTTCCCCCTTTGACTTACTAAATCAGTTGAAATTTACTCAGTGAATTCTCAACCAAATTGGCTCATTAATATCAACACTCTTACCACAAATGCGATGCCTTTTCCAAGTACTAAATAAAATAAAATGTTAGGCCAATAGTTTAATTGTGCATAAAAGAACAGCTTAGTCTATTAACAACTAACAAAAAGTCAAACACTTTCTTTATTTTCTTATTCCCCAGCAAAATGTTTTCATGGCTGTATCATAAGAAGATTAGATAGTTTATAGAATCATTTAGGACTTAGTTTATTTTGACTATTATTAAAATCTTTGTTCGAAAATTTTAAGCAAGGCTGCAAACTGGACTGGAACCCGGTTCGGTTCGGGGTTTTTTGGGTCCGTCGAAGCGGACTATTACTCTATAAAAACTTTTAGTAGAATTTCTGTACAGAATTTGGCAACTTACTTTGATAATTTTCTGGATTTGAGTAATATAGACGAATGTATCTTCCAATGTAATCTTAAAGTATTTGTCAGCTGTTTTTAAAAGTGGTTTGCAGAAACGGTAGACCAATTTTGAAGCTATAATGAAAGGATGAAGGAAGGAGAAATCGCTTCTTCCCCTTAAAAATATCCCTTTAATACATGGGAACTTCTGATATGATATCATTTTTGCTGACAAGCCTAGCTCCTCTGGAGCTCAACTTGTAGTTTTTAATCAGTTGACTTATTTTCTTCAATGTTGGTGTCTAGGCACCCATTTACGGTCGATTTTGTAGTTCAATGTCATTTCGTTTAAGAATCTGACACTGTGTTCTGCTATGAGTAGAAGACTCGAAATCAGGGCTGCAAACCGGTTATGAAACGAACCGGGTTAAAATCGAAATTCCGACTTTTTTAAAACTGTGAACCAAATCAAACCAAAAATGAAAAAATTTCCGAACCAGAACCTGTTTTTATAGACATCTTGAAATTTGTCACATATGCTTAATATGTTTTTCCAAGATCCAAATCAAATCCTTCTTTCGAAAACCTCAAACATAAAATTTCCATGGAATACATACAACTTAACCTAATGTACCTATATTGTGCGTTTATCTTGTATTCGTACAACAGCGACTAGGCGGAATCAAATGTAGAAGTCTAATTCTTGGAATAAATACTTTCTCACAGCGCGTAATTTCAAGCTTACCTTCGATTTTACATGTATTTTATCAATTCACTTGTGTCTAATGCTGTTCTCCATAAACATCTTCACTTTATGCTGAGGAAATGTTCGCAGTTTGAGCTCAAGTGATTTTAAATCATTTGTGGAACCAAAAACTTTCACAAAGTGACAAAGTCTGGTTTTCGATTCAGGTTCGGTAGTCCAAATGGTAATAGTTCGGTTCAATGTGAGGCCTACAGACATTTCTAAGATATTTCCTTATCCTGTATATGGGTTTTAACGACCTGTTTCCTTATCTTTCTATGGTCTACAGACTAAACGTCCCCTATTTAAAGCTGCTACATAAAACTTAAATTTCCCCTTTTCCATTTTACTTTTTTTTACCATGAGATGAAGTCATCCTTGGGAGCCAGCATTTGTCATCCTAACATTCCATGTTACGCATAATTTGACCAGGAATACAATAAAGTGAAAAAATCGAATCGATGTTCTCTAAAGGCTTTTTACAAATCATTGATATGCATATGAGCTGAATACAAAAACGTAAATTTGAAGTCTCAGAAGACGCAAGCATCCACAAGTATTCTTTTTGCTTGCGATTTATATCCCAATTTCGCTGGCACATAACTCTTTCGCTCAGTTTTTGTGGCAGTAAATGATTCGATCCCGGTCATTGGCATCATCAGCGTGCATACAGCGGGACTTGCTGATCAAGATAAGCTTCCTTCTTTCTTATGGCTGTTGTACACCCGCCCGCACATGAAGTTACAAAAATGATCTGCGATGACTTCTATTCGAAGTGGCAACCAAAGATGATTTATTTTGATATTTACCCCTTGAAAGCCCCAATGTCAAGGCGCAAAGATTTGGAGCATTTCAGTTGTAGATCATTGTTATTAATGTTAGAAATATATTATTTACAATTATTATTATAGATCAATGTATATACAAATCGGAAATTAAAACTAAAACACCGGACTGGTAGAGGGGCGGGAGGGGGGCGGGGATAGCTTGGTAGCAGGCGGCATCAAGGCGAAGGCCGAGGCTGGTTTTGGTATCACAATTTCGCTATCTTGTCTTCTCATTGCAAAAAGTTCTCAGCGGCTTACAAAAACTCCTATATAAAAATAAATTGCTTATTGCACAAAAGATTAAATACTTTTCAACTTCATTTCTGTTTACGCCTCCACGCTGTTGACACTGTACTGAGAACTGTCATAGTCGGACACACTATCCGAGCCATAGTCGCCAAAGCCTGCTACCGAGGGTCGGGCATTACTTGTGCGTATCGTGTGATCCTTGAGCACTTCCGGCACATAGGCTGGTGCCGGTCCAGCTATTTCCACAATACTGGGACGACGAGTGGCCGCACATCTCTTAATGGGTGACATGAACGTGAACAGAGTCAGGGTTATAGCCAAAGTGATGATTAGCAGCAAAAAGCGGGCCATGCCGTCATCCCCACGGAAATAACATATCATGGCCATCACCAGCACTAGGATTACGACCGAGAATTTGGTCATGGTCACTGCCGTGGAGTGAATCTTTCCGCCCTTGCGGGATATCATGTTCGAGGGTCCGTAGGCAAAGTAGAGATTGTGACGATCCACGAAATGTTTGAGACAGATGTAAACCATGGCAAAGGGCATAATCAGTGGACAGAAGATGCTGTACACAATGGCTATGGTGAAAACAAGCGTAGTCCAGGCGTAGTGGATGCCAAAGGGGAACTCTATCAATATCGATTTCCGTATATAAGGCGTCTCTGCCTTGGAATTGGCCGTCAGCAGGGCCCAAATGTACACAATCAGTTCGGGGAAACGCAGCAGCTCCAGTGAGGTACCAATAAACGCTGCCGTTATAATATAGTTGACATAAAAAGAGCCACGATCCGGCAAGAAGATGCACTGCCAGCGTCCCGTATCATTGGTGAAGCCCCATTCCAGCAAGGCCTGAGCCGAAGTCAGTCCCAGCGATGGCAAAATTAAAATCATCAAAAGCAAATAGCCAAAACATTTGGTCATTATAGAGTAGTTCTGCTTGGAGCGCGTATAATGACCCATCCACTTGTCCGAAATGGCCACAATCACGGGCATCAGGGCCGACAGTGTCCAAAGCATGAGAGTGGGCAAGAATTCCGATATCAGAGGTGAGATTTTACCCTCCGTATCCTTCAGCCAGGGTCGGCTGTTCAGCAAATTGACCACCATGGCCGGCGTGGTGAGGAAGAAGAGAACAATGAAGAGCACCACATTGACACAAATGAATTTCAAATACCAATGGCTCTTGTTCACATTCAAGTTCTCCCAGAAAATATCGTCCGGCGAGGGAGCAAACATCATGTGCCATTGCCGATAGGTGCCGGGTGTGAAGTGGGTGACAATATTCTGGGCCTCCTGTACCGTAGAGACCGTAAGGAAGGCAATATCTAGGGGCTCGTTCATGGTCGAGGCTCGCAAACGGGCCACATCGCCAGACAACTTGCGCTCCTCGCGTTGATAATACTCAAAGGCATTCTCCTTTTTGCAAGAGCACATCTCCGGCTTGGCCTAAAGCGATAAGAAATAATATTTCGGGGAAAAGTTCATTTAAATTTTAAGCTGTCCACCTACCATTAGCGTGTCCCGATCTCGATGATGCTCACAATACACACGAGCCTCGTGCACTCGCTCGAATTCGGCATTCTTCACATGCAGCCGCGAGATGTTGTAGGCTATGGTTACACTCTCTATGGTCACATCTGGAAACAATTCCTGCATGTAGTTGCGCACCACCGTCTTATTGCGATCACTTGTCGAGATGTTGGATATCATGATGGTGCGCGTGGCAGCCTTTTTGAAGGCATTGCGCCCTGAGGAGCGGCGCATGATAAGCACCACCATCGGAATATACATAATTGTAATTATGCAGTGCACCCACAGCCAGGGTGAGTCCGGCGATAGATTTGCCATGGTGGTGCGACCAAACGCATTCACATCGAACGCCGTATCCGTGGGTCCATTCATAAAATTAACCGGCAATATAATAGCCAACGAGATGATGGTCACCAGAGACATCACTGCCATCAAATGTTGTTGGAACGACAGGTAGTGCACAGCATCCGGACCAGTGTGCAGCAATATGGTCTCTTTGCGCAGCTTAAAGACGATCTTAATCCAACCAAAGATACCCTGTTCGGGCAGGACAGGCGACAGCGGGGTAGAGTCCGGTGAAGAAACACTTGGTCTTGGCGTGGCTTGACCCGTTGAAGTGCCCGGTTGTGGATCCACCACGCTGGTTGCCCTTGAATAAAAAATCTCTGTCCAGCGTTTCTTATTGCCATTGCTATTCACCAGAGCCAGGCGACCAAAGTCTCCGGCCTGATGTCGCAGAGTGGTAAAGAGGAGAATGAATAATATCCAGAAGATGGTATTCAGTATGAGAGTTTCCGGTATGCCATTGTAAGCATTGGTGAAGAAAGAAGTGCGATTCCCCGTCACCATGCAGTACGAGTTGTTGGTGAAGTCGGACATGGCGGAGTGTGTGATTACAGGTGAGAGTGAGTCAGCAGTAGCAGTCTGAAAGAAACAAACAAATATAATAGATAACTGCAAAATTTTAATGCAAATGTATTTTTTATCAACAGAGAAACCACAATTCCAGTTTCACTTGTTCACTTCATGCCAGATTAGCAATCACTGTACATCTATCTTTATAGGTCACTCTGTCTACACAAAGACCTTAAAATGCGGGAGCACATTATCGTTATTGAAATTAAAAAGTCACAAGTCACAACAACAAAGGCCTCTGTTTTTGGCATTCTCAACAACAAAATGGATTTGCAAAATAAGATAATTAATTATAACATGTTTCTACACTGTTTGCAAAGGGGGTGGAAATAAATGCCGTCAGAACTGGCCTACCTTATGCCTCCTCCTACCCCCTTCTTTCACTTTTTTTTAAGCGTGAATCATCCGACAGTATTGAATTTTTGCCTTGACTTGGTCTGCCTGTCTTACATCTGACACAGTTGGCCATAAAAAGTAACAATGTTGTTGCTTTTTACTTATTTAATTATTTTGTTCATATTTCAACAGCCGTTTGAATGTGTGAGTGTTTGTGGGCAACTTTCTTTGGCTTCAGCAGGGCCTTTCACTTTAGAAACTAAAACTACAACTGAATTACATTTGTAGGTGTCACGCACACCTCATTATCGACACACAATTAGGCATACCTAGGTCAGATTAAATAAAAGTTTGCTCCTTTATTTATTAAACATTACAGATTGCAATTTTTGCTTTGCGTCGTAAATGGCAACTGTTCGCTTAATACTTATCGATAGGCAGCACAGTCGCTTAGTGGTGGAACTATCGAGTGTCATTAATTAGGGCTGGCAAAAACTAACCATAGAGTCTGGCGCAGGTCTATGCTTGTTCCCATGTAAATTTCTATTCATTTGTTATATCTTAGAACAAGAAATATAGAATTCGACTAGCGGAGGAACATGGGATATTTGAGAATTATACCTCCAGGTGCGATGGCTGGCGAACTCTGGTCTAAATTATATCATAATATCGACAAATCAATATATATATGCAAAGCTAAGTTCACACAGGCAAAAAATTTAAAATTTTTGTAAATGTGCCAAATTGGCGAACTTCTCGGCCATATTTGATCAAATTATTAGTTTAAGTTTCAGATCCTACAAAATCTGAAATCATTGTTATTAAGCAAAATTGTCCTAAAAATTTGTCAAATTATTTGCCTGTGTGAACTTAGCTTTAAATTCGTCACGCTCCCATCTCTATATGCACCACAATGCGCATTTTAATCGATTTTCGATACAAATATCAATATCTCATCGAGTGCAAAACCAAGCGGTCTTTTGTTATTATTATTTACTGTTTATTCAATTATTTATAACTAAAATGTATTTGTATATTTAAATGCTTTTCTGGCCAAGTTGACCTTGAAGCCAGTACGTTTGTTTGATGCACAATTGTATGTTGTTTAAGTTACCCACTTTCGGTATGTCAAAATTAGTTCAATTATATCTCTGTCTTTGCTAGATTTTTTTAGTTATTATTTATTTATCTGTAAACACAGCCACATATATATTTTTGTATATTTCCAAGTCTGTTGAACATATTTTTGGCTCTAAATCACCAACTCCATTGCGTACTAACAAGCCATCAAACTGGCTGCCCTTCCACAGAAAGCGAAGCCCAGCGCCATGTCCATCAAGAGCCCACGCAGAGATCTGAATTTCAAGATTCAGTTGCTATCGGGCAAGACTGTAGTGCTGGTGGACTGCCCCGGATATGAGAGTGAGCTCTTTATGCCGCAGATAGTCAAGGGACGCATTAGCTTCCAGAATATAATTCCGGATCGAAGATGCTGCGATGTATCCAATGTGTCCGTTTCCCCGCTGGTTATTAAGGGAGTGACTTTGACGGAGGCTAAGTCAGCCACAATTAGCCCTTATCCCATGCAGAACATAGGGAATATGCCCTCACCTTTGGCGCGGAGCACACCCTCCTCGAGCAACAGTGCGGCAACCAAGCGTGTGGCACCCAAACGCAAACTGGGCAAGGAGAATATTCCACCCAACTCTCAGCTGCTGACCCCCGAGAAACCTCGCTGCAAACCAATAGACGACGTGGACTTTCCCAGCTCTTTTCCAAATCTAGAGGCTGCCAAATCTAGTTCCAATATTCAATCGTTAGCGACGCATCTCGCTTTCGACAGTCGCAGTCAGTCTGACTTGAGCGTTTCCTCGCCACCCTCGGCCACCTATAATATGGCCAGCATCGAAACCAGGGAGGCGGTTGTTTCCAATTTGATACACAAAGCGGCACCAATACGCACTTATTCCCGTCGCAAGAGCAACACGCTGCCCAAAGTCAAATCCTGGTCACCGTTGCAGAAAAAGAAGAAAATCTCATCAACAGTATCCACCACCAAGCCACCTAATCCCATCATGAAATTGGAGATACGTAAACGCAAACTGATTGTAGATAGCAAAAAGTCACTGGGCGCTTACGATCCCGATAAAGTGACACTCCCACTGATCACCAAAAAGAAGATCATACGCAAACAGGTGACGGGCAAGACCAAAACACAGTTCGAGGCTCTCAAGGGAACAGCCTTTGATCTGCTTACGACACCGGGTCATAAACATATGTCCAAGGCATTGACCCAGCAATTCCAGTTGGCCTGTATGGACAAGAGTTGCACCACTTTGCCCAACTACGCCGAGGTGGCGAACACAGGGCCGTTGGCTGTTGATCGCGAGGTCAAGACTCTGATAGCTAAGCAGAAGCGCATGGAACGAATGAATGCGAAACCCAGACCTGCCCACTAACTTATACGTCCGTGAAGGACGAGGCAGGCAAATCTTATACCAAAAATCTACAGCAATTGCAATTTTAATCTTAAACTATTTTATTTCTAATCTATTTAAATTGTAAACAACAGCCAACCCATCCCATTATAGTCCATGGATGGGAACTGGCGCTAACTATTAATTAAATGTCAAGCAATTTCAAAACGGAAATCAAATTTTATGCTACAATTACAATTTACGTTTTACCAAACGAAAAGGAACACATTCTTGCTAATAATTATATATACAAATCTAAGTCTTAAGTCTAGCCTAGGATTCTTAGTTTAAACACGTTATAGTTCTGTAATTAAACGATTTTGTACAACAATTAAGAGAGCAATCTATCAGCTTCGGCAACGGAAACAGGCCTTGAATCCACGCTTAATGGCCCGTATGTTGTGCACCACTTCTTCCTGGAGGGCAAAAGAGAAGAAGAATGTAGGGAAACTGAAGGAATCTAAGACACGCACATGTACACTCACCTGCATTAAATTGAAACACATGGCTATCAGGGCCATGCCCAGCAATAAATAAACTGCACACAGAATGAAGCTCACCTCCACTTTATCCATATCGGCGGTTATCTAGGGCCAGACAGAAATGAGAGGAACCACTCTAAATAAATTTCAGTAGTTAAAAACACTTACCACACGATCACCGGGCACCAAATCGCCAAATCCAATGCTGCTCAAGGAGATGAAACAAAAATAGCTGCCATCCAGATAGTTCCAATCCTCCCAGCGACCAAAAAGCAAGGCACCCCACAGAATATAGCTAAAAACGATCGAAACGAGTTAAGTGTGAGTTGAATTTTACATAACTTAAGAGGTGGGTTTAAAAAGTAATTGGTTTGAATTTGAACCAGTTAAACTACAAAAAGATTAAAATTTTGTGACTGTTTTAGTGAACCCTTTGAAAATCCACTATAAAACTTTTAGCAGGCTCCAGGTCAATAATTTATGCACACCACAAAGGAAGCTGGTCGACTGTACAGCTGTTTCAGGAACCTCCCGATTCTATCACCCACAGTCTTTGCCTATCTTCTGTAAATAGGCAGAGGCCATCTCATGCCAGCTTTTCTATAACCGATGGGGAATGCCAACTTGACAGAAAATTTGTGTATGTGTGTGCCACATATTGGCCCTTCTGTATTAGTGGGGGATAAAACATAACTTATTGACTGGAGCCTGGTTTAAATTTTGGTTCAAGGCAACAAATTGAATACTTAAAATTTTTAGCTTTCACTCACCTCACCATGACAAATATACAGACAGTAACTGGAACAGTTATCTCATCCGTACTGCCACGTATTTCACGTTCAATATCCGAATCGGATTCACTAAAGGGCACATCCAGCACACCGGAGCTTTGTAGGGAGCTCTTGGTATAGTCGCTGCTGCTGTTGGTGGTGGTGCTGCTGCTGCTGGAATTGGTGGTGTTGCTGCTGCTGTTGCTACCTCGAGCATTCTCCATGTCATGCATTTGCATCTACAAACAAATATAAAAACAAGTTGAAAACTAAGAATGAAAGTTGATGGTTAAACTTACCGCCCTGGCCAGCTGCCTCATTTTGCGCCGCTCGCGTATAATTCTTCGCTTGGCCACACCCGGACAAATGCGACACAGGCAAACCTTGGAATAGATCCACTTGAAGGATTTGGCTAACACATCGCCAATATTGGACAAATACAGCAGGAACAGTGGCATGCCAATGATGGCATAAAGTATCGTCACCAGCTTACCCCATTCCGAATGTGGCGTTATGTTGCCATAGCCAATGGTAGTGATGACAGTCAGCGAGTAGAGGAATGCTCCAGAGAAGCTCCATTGCTCCACATCGGGTCCCTTGAGTTGTTTCTTGACAATGGCTCGCTGATACTCCAGCAAGACATCGTTCACCCTGGCACAGCAGCAAGAGGTTAGTTTGTGACCTATTTGTAAACTTCATTCGCTTACCGTTTCCTATAGATCTTATGATCGTAAAAACTAATGTTCTCCGCCGTCAGTTCCCAGATGCGCGTTAGACACTCTCCGCTAAAATTTCGCTGCGGTTTGTCCAGCTTGAGTCTTTCGTATTCGAATATTTCAATTGCCCGGAATATGAATGCGCCGCCAATTATATAGAAGGTAACTAGCAGAATTATCCCTACATTGCTAAACATGAATGCTGTAAAGTGCCGGCAGTGATCCTTAAAGCGCTCGAACGTGGGCTTCTCCTTCCGCTGACGGCGAAAGGAGCTAGGCCGCGAGGACATGGCTGTGCCGCTGCTCCGCCCACTCCTCGCTTAGCGGTTCGTTTCCGTTTCGTTTTCAGCTTTTTTCGTCTGGACATACTTCGATTAGAGTTTCCTCACGCTTCTGCACATTGGAGGCAGCTGTAAATAAGTGTGCAAACATTAAAGGATTTCCTGCCAGATGATGATAATACACAAAGTGGTAAGTGGTTAAGTATATAAACAAAAAATCGTGGCCTGGGATGCAATAAATCTTCACACTCTCACCGGATAAACCACATACTTAGTATGTGAGCTTGTGTGTGTGTGTGTTTGTAGGTGGTTTATTTTTATAGCCTGGGATTATTGAGGAATATACGATCATCAACATACTATATACAATACATTGTTAGTTGTGGGCTGATCTTGACGAATTTATTATACACCATCCAGCATTGGGAACCAGAATTGGGGCAGTGAAAGCATTAAATTTTGAATTTAAAAGTTAAGAAACTATTTCGATAGATATTCAGTGTGATAAATTGTATAATAAATAACAAGGCAGAAAAGCTCTGAGAATGTTCAATGGGAACAAGTTGTAAGCAAGTCCTTTTTGGATATCAATATCAATGTCGTTAGTCCGTTGCTGTCCTATGGCCAAACATCTAGGAACAAGCAGATCGTCAATCGATAACTTTTGCTATATCAGTTATTCAACACTAGAGAATGAGATTGCCTAGATGAGAACATAAATTAGTAGGAAACCACCTAAGATATGTATCTTGGATAAATAAACATGCTCGATGCTCGCATGATTAAAGAAAATTCACCTAACAATATTTGTCTTTCATTATTAAAAGGCTATAGCCTAATTACACTGAGCACATCTAACATCCCACATCATGAGTTAAAATGCTTAATCAGCCATGCTCCCATTTTCGCTTTCGGAAAAATTTTACGATTTTGAGTTTAATTTTGGTCCAAAAACCGGTTTGAAATCGCAAAAGTTTTGCGTAAGCGAAAATGGGAGCATGGCTGAATAACTATTTGCTATGTCAATATTTGTAAATTTTTGTTTTGTCAAAATAATAAGTAGGTTGGTGTCTAAGAGGACCACCCAACAAAGATGACAAATTTTGCCAAGGCAAATGTTTATGACTCATAATGTGGGATGTTAGTTGTGCTCAGTGTAATTTAATATTACGAAAACAATGGAATCCTGAAGGATAAAGACGAACGAACACAGACTGTTTATCATCAGAGAAAGATAATGCTGCCTATTTGGTAAATTTTTGGAAAGTGTGCTGGTGCCACCATTCTGGATTAGCCAATCACGAAAGTGTCCTTATTCACCCGCCAACTCTCGGTGTATGTCCACCATTAACCCCCAACCATGAAACTATCTTAATTTTCTCTCTTCAATTTCGATTTGTCAAAAGATGTCAGAAACCAATTGATCCAGTTTGTTGCCGAATTGCATTTCGTTCCAAACCGAAAGATTTAAAACTTTTTGTTAAAGGTCTGTTCCGTTTTTCACTTTCGACAAGATTTGGCGAATTCGAATGTGACACAAATAACACTGTTCTACAGTGAAAAGTATCCCGAACATCTTTAACTAATTCCTGCTTGTCTATCCATGTTGAATACGAGTTGCCATGTCAAAGTCATATCTTAGTTTCCGTTTCCAAGATATTGGCGAAAACCCAATTTTCCGATTTTTTACCGTTCTGGAAATTCTGCAGGCCCCAAAAAGCATTTATTGCTGATTTTATGAAACCTCTAGGATAGTTCACACATCGATATAACTGAGAAAATAAGTAATGCCAATAGTGTCGAAATCGACCTTCAAAGTCAAATTTTACTTGATTTATAGCAATTTTGTCAAACTAAACCATCTACTAGAAGCCATTGTTTTGTCGGAACCATCTTATTATATAGTTAAACATATGCACTAATTATGGAAATTTTGTTGTTATAATTGTTTATTTTTAGTACTGAACTCCACGTCAAGCGGTACAGACGTGTTATAAATTTGTCACTGAAGACGGATGCCGAGGCGCATTCGAAATATATCGGAAACAAAACAAAAACACTGAGTTTTTCTTCTCGACCTAGAGCCAGCTTACATCTACATACATTCTGAAATTTTGTTGTATTTTTGTCAGTAACACATGCAAAGTATAGAATGTACATTTCGGTAAAGATGGGGAAACAGAAACGAGACAAAGCGCCACGAGAAACAAAGTTATGGGTCAACTGGAAATAACTACTTTCAAGATGCTTTGGAACTTATATGATTTCGCAAATTTTTAAGACTCGAGTGGAAATGCTCCAGCTTAGCTACAGACCTCATCACCAGAACGAAAACAGTGTATGCGCATTGTGCAACTTGAGAGAACGTGAGGACACACAACGATTTCTGGGCGGATGTCCAATACTACAGGAGCTTGGAAAGGCCTGCCTGGTAAAACTAAGGATGACTGAGGATGAATGTCACACGGTGCTAAATGGAAGGATCTGGATGGATTTGGCTTTATACATAAGCCAAGCTATAAAATATAGGGATCAAATTGTACACGAGTCTGTATAAATGTAGTACTCTTATCTTTTTATGTTGCCTTTCATATATAAATTTTAAATACCAAAATTAAGTGTAAAAAAGAAAATATGTAGTTAATATTTAAAGCAAAGGCAAAGGCAAGCAAAAACGGCAAATTGTCATGCCTATAATAAGCCCAAATAAATGCCTACTACTCAGAGCTCGCAAAAAACTGTTAACACTATCAGCGTGTCTGTGTAAAACTGCTCTGTTACAGACACAACGAAAAGACGTTGCAAAAAGACACTTTCAATTCTGTCTTGCTCAATAGCTGTTCTCGCTCAACCAAAGATCGCCCTTTTCGTTTCTGTTTTGCTCATGTCTTTCACTGACCGTTTTGCCGAGAGCGGACTTCCAAAGTGTCTTCTAAGAATGTAAGCGTGTTTGTGACTGGGATGCCTGTGTGTGTGTGAGTGAGTGTGTTTGTCTCAGTCAACGATCTTTGTACATATGTGGAGTATAGAAAAATGTATTATTATTAACCTATCAAATGAAATGCAGAAAATATTAGTTTTTGGTAATTGCTTAACGCCTAAAAACCATATTTATTTAATTATGTACATTGTACATATTGTACATGCCCACCGCCTACCACACGAACAAAACAAATAACACTTTTTGCTGACACTTTTTTTGTTTTGCTCATTTGAAGACAGTTTTTCGTGAGCGGTCGCTCACAAGTGTCCCTCTCAGTTGTTATTGAGAGACCGTCTCGTTTGTTTTGATCAACCGAAAATGCTCAACAGAAAACACATGAGGAGGGGAAAAAAGTGGTTTGCTCAGTGAGAGACCGAGTGCGCTTTGTTTTTTTCTGTTTTGTCAGTGGACTGATCGAACTGAAAAAAAGTGTTGAGGGTTATTTGCGAGCTCTGCTACTACTACATAAGCAAAGTTATAGCCTGCTAAACCCGAAAATCAAGATTAAAATTTATAGGAGGACAACTACATTCCCACCCCAAACTTTTATAGCAGTTTTAAAAATCTTCCATAATCTATCTCGTCGCTGCCGCAGAGCACTTTTCTATGCACAGTAGATAGCAATGCGCCGGACTCTGTTATAATCTAATACAATAGAACTGTACCAGAGGATCTCTTAACTGAGCATAAATATCCTTATCAGAGTGAAGATATAAAGTAATAGAAATACAGTTCGACAAAATCCAACTTTTTTTAAAAACCCGGCATAAGACCCTAAAGTTATGATAAAAAGGACCTCTGTAAGCATCACCTCATAGCCAGTTTTCCATTAATAGGCAGTAATTTATCAGTAATTACTAATTGAGTAACATGCTTAAATTAAATTTCGGTCTACGATAGAAATCCATTTTGTTGGCTTACATTTCAATTTATTTTACACTAGCTCTTTTTCAGGGTGATTCATTTAGTGTACTGTTTCTTTTAATTTCTAAACATCTTTCACATCTAAACATCATTTATGTTTGGGTGGTCAGCAGTTTAGAAGGCTCTTAGCTCTGGGTCTTGTTTGAGTGATGTAAAAACTAAACACTGCCAAACTCCTTCTTAAACATTCTTACCCAAAAACAAGGCATAAACGTTGCGGTCTCTTTCCACGTTCATCATCTTCTAATAAAGTAATAAATGAAATTGGCTTTGATCATTCCTTTTATCTTATGTTTGTTTGGATTCTCAACTAAATTACAGGCAATGAAACTAAATTTAAGTGCAGATGTTATAGAAAAGTTCAATTCAATTTGGAATTTATTTCAACGATTAAACAGATAATCTTTATTTTATGATTGGATTCCTCTTCAAAGTGACTGATGATGTGGTTACCACAAAAATTTAACCCACTTCCCAAATGTATGGTCATTCTGTGTTTTTTGGGACTCCAACTAATTAATTTGTTTTGACATTTTTATGTTATTTGGGATATAATTTCTTAAATATTCACTTTGCCGCCTGAATGGATTTTCTGAGTTTTAATATTTTATATAGAAATATATATATACATGAATTATTAGACAACAATTTTGGCAGCTGGTGGCTGGGTCACCATACATAGTTTGGAAGCGTTGAATGGAACTGTGCCGGCTGCTCTTCTGTGTGGCATTTCAGTTTTCTCGCGTGGTGGCTGGCTGACATCCATCGTGTCTAGAGTCAAGAAATTAATGGCATAGCCATGGCGTCAAATTGGAGAGTTCCTAACGATGCGTTGTTGTCTGTGGCGGGCAAAAGGCGGTTGCCAAATGTTTTTTTTTTGTTGTTGCTGCGGATCGTAGGTTTTTTTTATTTAGAGGGTGTGAAATATAGTCGAGATTATTTTTATAAACTTCTGCAATGGACAGGCTGTTGGCCCAGTCATTTGGTCTAATTTGTGTGTGTGGTTTATGGAGGTAGAAAGCCTTGGAGGCGGGCGGGTAAAATACATAAATTAAATTCAATTTGCAATTGATGTCTGCATTGTGTGTGTGTGTGTGTGTGTGTGTGTATGTGTGTGTACGTAATATACATAATAATTAAAAAAACCAAACATTTAGTACAACAAAAACAAACTAAAATCGTTGCGAGGCGAGGCGCGAAAAGCAGAAATTTACAAGCACAAATCAAAATACACAAAACAACAAAAAGCAAACACATTAAGCGAAACGAAGGTGAGAGTTGAGCAGCAGGAGGAGAAGTATTAGGAGATTAAAAAGATGCCCCAGACCAGCCGAAATGTTCTTATTTATAAGAAAACACTCTATCTTGACCAAATCACAAGCTCCAAAGGACCAAAATTGTCAAAGATTGTGCAGAAAGATCCCTAGATATTCTCTTTGAGTTCCGACCATAAATCTCTAATACATTGACTTGTTTAAAAGCGGGACAGATGGATTCCAAACGTCACGTGAAATAAATCAAAATCTTCCGTAATGGACGGACCTGCCCCGAGACCCATCCAATTCGAATGTTTATGCTTTTGATGCAATTAAGCGATCGCACGACTGCAGCGAATTTCAAAGCAGGCACATGAAACAACTTAATTAGGGGGACACATGCTGGATTGGCCAATTGCATTTCAAATTGCAATACTCTGAGGTTATTTTTGGCATACCCCAAGCATCAGAATGTGTGTGTGTACGCCTAATCCAGCTAGCTAGAAACTACAAAAGAATGTTCCGATTCGTTTCTCTTTTACATTTTTTTAAAATATTTTAATTGTTAATGGGTTCAACAAAAATATAGAAATTTATGTGCGGGGCATGTGCCTTGTAGTTCCAGAAAGATCAAAAAGCTGTGTTGTTTGTTTCGTTGGGTTCGTAGAAGTGTTTTCAGTGTGTTTGTATTTCTTTCAACTTTTTTTTTTTTTGCTTGGCTAATTGAGCTGCCTTTTGTTTTTTCCTATTTTACTCGTTGCGTCATAAATATAAGAATTGTTTATGACCTAGAACCGATTGAGTTGTGGCATGGATTCCCGCCGCTAAGTGACTCATTAACTGACAAACATGTATACGAATTCACGTATATCCTTCAATTAATGTTCAGCATTTTAATTTGCCATGCCAGGCAACTACTTAAAAAATATCAAGAAAATTATACGACAAACAAATGTTGCCTAAATATGACAGACAGGCACAGAATGTTAAGTGTCAACGGCTACACGAGACGAGATTTTCAAAATTTAATTATACACGTACACGAAAATCTCGAAACGATTTTACCATAAAAACTTTGTGTGGGAAAATAAGATAATTATGTCGACGACATCAATTGATGGCCACCAAATTGTGACAGGAGACAGAAGAAGGAGAAACCGCATAGAAAACCGAGAAAAACTAAGTGAAAAGTCAAATTGTTGGGGGGTCCAAAAACTAATTTTCGAACATTGACCGCGTATTGAATGTCTCTCCTTGCTCCGGTTTAGTCACTCTTGAGCAGAATACTCAATTTCATGTTCCACAACGCAAAAAACAAAAGTCAAATTTTAAATATTTTCGAATGTTTCAAATTAAAGAAGATTTTTAAGTAAACTGAGCCCCAACATATTTGTCAAGTAGCTTCTTGATAGCAGTTGTTATGTTGGATAAAAGTGCTTTCCTGAGAGACACAATCATGAACACCACTGGCAAAGAGCAAACCTGTCTGCTACATAAACATTCTGCGCATCCTGATCTAGTAAGCTAGCAATATACGGAATACAAATCAAACCTTCGACAGCGTAAGCAGGGAGTGCATATGGCAGGTGTTGCGAAGGAGAGAATTTAATTTATTATAAGAAATCTTGAAATCTCAGCTAACCCGATGGATCTCATAATCAACACTAACCCGACTGTTCGCTGGTACTGGATGGACAGCCAGCAACTTAGCTACCTTGTCAGCTTAGTTTCTGTGGATGGAGAGAACTGATTTTGCGCCTCCCAAAAGCCTTTGTTTTGGGATGCTGTCAGCAGTGTGGTTCTTCAAGTGCAAAGTATTTCCAGTACTTTCAACTTTCAACAACTTTCAAACTTTTGGAAACCGCTGCCTGCGACGTATGATACGAAAATTCTGGCCGAGATGGAGGGTGCCGACACAATTATAATTATAGTCAGAAGCTGGATAGGGCATAGATTGCGAAAGAATGGCAATGGAATAAAACCAGCTGGACGAACTTGGTGGGTAATCAGGCAGACCCAAACAAGTTTGGAGAAGAACCATTGGCAGAGACGCGGAAAGCATCGAAGTAAAGTTGGAAAACTCATAACGACAACGAACAACAGTGTTCGTTGGAAAATGGGAGTGGTTGATGCCCTATGTCCTACAACGGATAGAGAAAGAGAAGAAGGAGTACCGCTAAAAAATAAGGACTGGTTCGGTTCAGTGGTTCATTCCGTTTATCCAGAGTTAACTGACCTGCGGTTTCGGTTCGGTTCAGTGGTTTACTATTAATTTATTACACTCTGTACCGAAGGTACACAGAGTATATTAAGTTTGTGTAAAAAAAAGTGTAAAAGTATGTAACAGGGAAAAGGAATCATTTCCGACCCTATAAAGTATATATATTCTTGATCAGCATCAACAGCCGAGTCAATATAGCCATATCCGTCTGTCTGTCTGTCCGTCCGTCTGTATGAACGCACAGATCTCAGATACTTGCACTCTCAGATACTTGCAGGCTGATCAAGTTTATTTTTAATTTTGGCCACGCCCCCTCCCGCCCCCGTAATATATCTCCCACAGTTTTGTAGATAGAAGGCTTGTAGGCTTGAAGGCTTTCTAGAGATATTTAGTAATCAAGATTATTTATCGACTTGCTGAGGGAATGATAAAGATCGGATGAACGATACTCAAGTTATGAGCCAAAAACGGCCAGTTAACACCCCGATTTTTGGAATTTTATGAATTCTAAAGTAAATATCTGATTTTTTCGAGTAGTTTTGAAACGTAACTCCTAGAAACCATTTCAACAGCCTTAGAATCCTTATATACGCTAAATATAGTTCAGGATATTGAAAATGTAGCCCGTAGAGGAATAGCCAGGGAAGGAATGTAGTCTGATATAATAAGAGGTCTGTGAATAATTGCAGGAGATGTACGTGATCATATGTTTTGAAGTGGTTGACAAGTCATCCTTAAAAGCTAAGGTATCTCTAAGGATCAAATCGGTCTATGTGAGGACTCCTTTGTAGAGAGTCCATCAGTGAAACTTAATTTAACCGAAAGTCGGGTAAAACTTATCTTATGGAATCGATTCAAATTCCCACACTTACAAGTATCATGGTCTGAAGGTCAGCACTTTACTGCTGCTGCTGAACCGAACCGAGCCGTTTTGCTTAGTAGTTTTTATTTCGGTAAAGCATTTTTAAAAGAAACCGGTTCTGTTCGATTTAGAACCGGTTTGCATCCCTGGTTGTTTTAGTTCAAAATGAGTAATTTTATTCAAAATGCTTAGTGGCTTACCTGCTCAAACAGAGATAATTTGAACCCATTGACAATGTAGCCAAGCAGCAGAATATTTCCTCTAAATTGGTTTCAGAAACTAAGAAGAAACTGCAACAACTAGTCAGCTGGAACAGCTTGTCCCAACCGGGAACAATATCTCCAGAAATCCTAACACCCAATTTTATGCTGATACTGCGTAGAGAACAAGAAGTCTTATACTCAAATAATATCACAAATAATATCACAAGCGATCCAGCTTGGGAATACAAATACCCTAAGAAACATTTGAAATAGGACAACTGGCGGAAATGTCAGGACCAGCGGGAACCATGTAAGATTAGACAATAGCGATGCCAAATTTATCATATTCAACAACAATCAGTTCCCTCCTTCTAGAGTTTACTCTGAAATAGTTCCAATTTCCTAAGTAGATATAAGAAATACTTTCGACTATCTGCGAACATATTCAAATAGGGTTAATGAATTTTGCTAGGTTACCAAAGATAAGTAAAAAGTAAGAGAGAAAGAAGCAAGGGAGACCTAGTCAGCATTTTATGCAATTTCGGATCAAATTCGAGTCTATTTCGACTGCTTTGTTTGATTCAAATAGTCATAAATGCGCTTGTTTTCTGATCATAAATGATAGTTTGACTTTACGCCAGCCAAGAAGTGTCGCTACCCATCATAAAGTAATCACTCAGTTGAGTTTTCCTCTGAGGCTACTCAGTTTTAGTCAGGTATGCTAACTGGAAAATACCTGCTTTACGTATTTCTAAATTTGTGTTAAGAAAAGGGCAAGTTCTATTATTTATGTTTGTCACAGCTCTACAGCAGAGGCAGGTTTGTTAGGTTTTCAAAAAATTTACACAAATGCAGCACCAACTTGTTTATTTTGGTCAATCGATAACTGCTGCTGACGCCTTCGTTATAGCCGCTATTTTGGTGATGAATTGCTCCTGGCCAGATGCCGCTGCACTACGTCATCGGTGAGAAAGCCTCGCTATCTCTTACTTTTGTTACGTTTTCGGTTCGTCTCGTTTTCGTTTATTTTAGCAGCTGATGTATTTTTGAACTATGCGCCCGAGTTGTAGCCGAAAAATACTATTTGGACATTGTTGTATATTATTTTATCATTGTTATTTAATGCCATACAACCGGGGCTGATTCGACTTGTCAAATTGTTTGTTATTCTATTGGCGGTTTTGCACCTGTACAACAGCAAAAACAACAACAGGAACATGGATTTTTATTTTTAAACACACAAAAATTAATTCATTTCACTTCACTTCGATGCCGCGATTTTGGCGATTTTTTGGTGTATTCCTCCGCCGGTTGTGTGCGTTCGGTTCAGCGCTCGGCTGCCCACTGGATGCTGGCTGCCTCCATATGTATATGTACAGATTTTCAGAGACAACAAGCAAAAGAGCTAATCTTGACGCCTCACCTGTGACGTTGCGGGCGCCTATGCGGTCGCTTCTCCATTGTTGTAATCTCTGCGTCTTCAAGTGGATCAACTTGAGACTGTGCGAGAGCAATTGAATTCTTGGAGTCTCTTGGAGCTGCTAAATAAAGCAACAGCGACTAAGGGATGCGCTATTTGAATATTTTTCAAAGGCACTGAGAACATTTGTATAATGTCAATGTCCGGTTAGTCAAACTGAACTGAGTTTACCCGAATTTGAGGTTATTGTGCAACAAACTTAAGCGCAAGCTCATTTTAAGATTTACTTTTAAACTCTAGTTTAGTCCCGAAAACTTAAATTTAGCAACAAATTTGTCCGAAGTTTAACTGCCCTGAAATTTTGAGAAATTGAGCCCAAATGAAGTAAAGTATCGGTCGAAATTTGAATCTGAACACTTAAGCTTAGCATTCGTTTCTTGACTCTCAGATTTTGCCTCTGAGCTCTCTGATATTTGAGGATTGAGCGGATGACCAGCAAATTTAAAACTTTGAGATGGAAAAGAGAGAGGAAAGATTTTAGTATTCTCGGCACAATTTTTTGAAGAATCCAAAATCTTTATTGTATTCCACTCGCAAAATATTGCAATCACCAAGCCTGCAAACCAATCCTGTACCCAGAACCCTAATTCTGTATTTACACTTGTCTGATATCTCATATGAGAAGGTTAACAAAAATGTTCTGAATATATGAGAAGTGGCCAATCGTAGTTTCTCATATGAATTTTTTAACAGCCAATTACTGAGTTATTTTTCAGACATCAGATGAGATATTAGAAAAGTGTAAATACACCTTTAGAACCGGTTCAACCAAGGTTCTATGGGTCTCCTGAAACGGAATAAACATGGAACATTATAAAGTAATGACCTGCCGAACCGGCCCTCTTCTTCTTGGCAAAATGTTCGGTTTGAAAAATTACCTTAAAGCGTTTCTCCTCAAAACTAATGTAAAATATTGGATCGCAGCATGATTTAGTATCGAAAAATATGTTTTAATTCACCATATTTTCTTTTACGATGTCGAGAAGGCATGAATTGCAGTCAAAAGATCTGTATTTTCAGGGATTTATAACATACTTACAATAAATTGATTGACATATCAACTAGCTTTCAAAATTGGATGAGTTCTTCGCTATAGATACAAAGTCCGTTATATCTAGAAATCAAACATCTAATAACTTTGAGCCAAGCTTAGAACCAAGAACCAGTCAGCGAACCGAATCTATAGCTTTATGACGGATTTGTACGTTCGGACCGAAACTTATTCGAAATTTCAGCGTGTTCCAGCCTTACGGTACACGAATTAAAAGGTTTCTGTAACTTTAACTAAGAATTTTTATTCATAAAATCAAAGAGAAGTCTTCTTTCTTTTCTTTCATTTCTCCAAAACTTCTTACATCATCCCCATGGTTGTTATTTAATCTTGGATTTAAGACCATGCTCTAATAAGGGTGCCACTTCTTGGGTTTCATGATTTCTGGTTTCGGGCAAATAACGGCAAGTTAAAAGAAAACCATAAAAGCATGCCAAAGCGCACAATATGAAGGACCAAGAACTGATGGCCGACTGCAGCAAGGGGAAGCACATGCCTATCAATAAATTGGATAGCCAATTGGTTAAGCTACCCCAGGCCATGACAGCACCACGGGGACCAGTCTCACAGATCTCTGTACAGCAAAAGAGGGGGATTAGGTAAAAAGGAAACCAATGAAAATTAACTCAACTACAACCTGAACCAATGAAAAATGTGATGCATGATAATCCAAGATTGAAGGATATAATAAACAGCGAAAGAAATATAATGCTGGCATAAGCCACACCCTGAAGCTTATCCTAGCAAAAGAGATTTTTGTAAATATTAGGTAACCGCTTTTAATCAAAACCTTACCAAAAGGCTTAGAGAAATGCTAAGCAGGGTCAGGCAAATGGCTGACATTAGGCAGGAAAGCATCATCATGATGCGTCTATTAAACTTGGCCATTAAGAGTGGTCCAAACATTGCAGCCACAAAGTTCAGCACGCCTTCGGCAAACGTCAGCCACAGAGCCACCGTCAATGTGAAACCAGCTTTTGAAAAGATGTCCACCGAGTAGTACCAGATCTTGAAGCAGAAGGAACACAATATTATTGATACTCTTTAGGAACCCAACAAACTCACCGCATTTATTCCGCTCATTTGCAACACAAAGTGATAGGAGCAGACAATAATCAGGGGCATGGTCAGCTTTTTGTTGCAGAGCACAGCCGTCATGCTGCTACTCTTCTCCTCTGACCTAGAGGCGGCTTCCAACTCAGCCATCTCCTTGTCCACACGTTCTGCATCTCTGCCCAGACGAGTTAAGGCCTTCCTGGTCGCTTCCGTTTTGCCCTTCGACATTAAAAAACGCGGACTTTCGGGAAATAGTAAAAGTGGAGACAAGCCCATGATAACGAAGATCACAAAGAAAGCCAAGGCCAAATGCCAGTGATCTCGAGTGCCCCATATAAAATCAAAGCTAAATATCTGACCCATCACCACGCCGCCCGTAATCCCAATACAAGTAAAGACGCCCACACTGCCACTCAGTTCCGAGGGTGCCAATTCCACAAAATACATGGGCTGGGTGGTAAACACCAAAGCCGCTGCCATCCCAGCCAGCAAGCGTCCCAGGAGCAACAACTCCAAGGAGTTCCCCGCTCGACAAAAAAGCTGGCAGAGACCACCGATTACAAAGAAAATACCACTGAGCAGTAAGGTGAAGCGTGGACCCAGTTTGGCGTTACAGGCTGAGGCAAACAAGGAGCCCAGTATGCCTCCTATAATGAATATAGACACCACACTGGACAACAATAGGGATACATTGGATGGACTGAGATCGGCTGAGTAGCGGCTCTTGGATGTTATATAAATCCACTCCCTTATAAACTGGAAATTAGAAGGAAGAATGAAGAAAGACAACTAACGGAGTCAAGTACCCACTTCGCCTGGTGCATTGACCACACTGAATGAGTAGCCGATGGGTAAGACACAGCCAATGGTGATGCAAATGCAGATGAGCAATAAATAAAGAGACCAGCCCGTTTTTTCCTCAGCCATGGGAAAAGATTTTGAAACAAATTCAACAAGACATACTGAAAGATTAGGACAAGAAATGCTGATTCGATGAGATTTTTATACAGATTCAATTCAGAACCGACATGGTCGCCTTTGATTCTCTGATGGAGTGCGAAACTTCTATCAAAAGCTGTCAAATATGGTAAGTAACAACTGCCCCTGGTTTTTGTGTGTGTTGTCGAGCCCTCTGGTTCGATAAATTCTCGAGCATGCAAAAAGGCACTTCCGTTTGCGCTACCTTGTAGCACCTATCTTGAAAATTAGGTGAGAGGCGTAAGGTTTTTATAAAAATTCTCTTACAATTAAAAAAAAAACAAGCTATATAGGGAGCTGAAACCAATTGCGTGAGCAAAGATCAATAGAACTTAGGTTAAGTTAAGAACTATTCAAATTTGTATACCATACTTTTCGAATATATTTTTACTTGGATTAAGATAAAGAACTGAAAAAGCAAATAAATACTTATCCTGCCGAAAAATTTTCTATGATAATTTCGAGTGTAGTCCTTGACTCATCAATGGCCTAACATCCTTAGGCTCACGTCCACGTGTCTCGGGCAAATAACGCCAGGTCAGAATTAGACAATAGATGCAAACGCACATGCAGGGCATAAAGGCAAATGAGCTCCAAACACTCTGGAGCAACGGAAAGCACATGCCCACTAAAAAGTTGCCCAACCAGGAAAACAGGCTGCCCATAGACATGGCCACAGGACGTGGTGCATCTTCCAGCAGCTCTGTAAATATACCCAATATCTAAACCACACTCAACAACATTTCAGTTATAGCCCACCTGAACCAATGAAATAGGCTATGGGACCCAGACCAAGTTGGAAGCCCAATATAAATGACAATATAAAACCAAAGCAGACATAGGCCAGCGCTGTTGTTTCGCTGGATTCCAAGTAGAACAGACCAAACGACATGCCCAGCAACGAAAGAGCGCACATGGTGCAGGATAACATCATAAGTGGACGACGTGAAAATCGACGAATGAGCAGCGGTCCCAGCAGTGAGGTCCACAAATTAAAACCACCCAGACCCAGATTAAGCCAAACGGCCATGTCGGACGAGATGCCTGCATCGGTTAGTATGGACAGCGAGTAGTAAAAGATCTGTAAGAGTAAGACCAATCAACATTAAGATGGGACGGGATCAAAGTTTTACCACCCACCGCATTGATGCCGCTCAGCTGTTGTGTGGCCTGGAATGAGCAGACCAATAGCAGCGGCAAAAACAACTCCTTGTCGCACAACACTTTCCACAGCGAACTGGCCTTTCTTCCGGATTGCAGCGTGGCCTCCATTTCATATAGAATTCGCTGCACTTCTTCTTGATTTCCCTTGCCATGCACACGCTGCAGAGCCTTCTCACTGCCCGCGAAATCATTCTTGTTGAGATACAGCCAACGTGGACTTTCCGGAAACCACCACATTTGCAGCAGAGCCAACACAACCAGCACCACATAGGAGCTTAAGGCAAATGGCCAGAAATCCTCATTGCCCAGCACCTGAGGCAGGCTAACCGCTTGGGCAAGCAAAATTCCTCCAGTCACACCAATACAAGTGAAGACACCCACGCTACCGCTTAGTTCCGTTGGAGCCATTTCCATCAGATACATGGGCTGAGCGGTCAAAATCAGCGCAGAGGCAATGCCACCCAAGAAACGCCCAGTCATCAGCATTTCCAGCGATTTGGCTGCCCGGCACCAGGTGAATAGTATGCCCGAGACAATCAGCAGTACACAACTGATCATCAAGCTACCCTTGCTGGAGGAGGCGAACATAGGATTAGTCAGTTTCAGACCTGGAACCTAAAATCTAACTCTTACCGTCCATATTTGTCACTAAACCAGGCGCTAAAACAGGAACCGCAGATGCCACCAATCAAATAGATGGACACTATGGCATTCATTATGACATTTAATTGGCTCCCACTGACCGTGGTGTCATATTCATTCACCAGTATATCCTCACACCAGCTCTTGATTAGCTCTGCGGGGGTATTCATCACGCCAAAAAAGTAACCCACTGGCACCGTGGTGCCCATGGTAATGGTTACACATATGAACAACAAAAGCGGTGTCCAGCCTTTAATTGGCTGCAAGAGAAGTCATCAAGATGTTAACAAAAAAAACAAAAGACTTAAACAACAAACTTTAATCATCACCATTAAGACCATTACGAAGGATGTCACTCCGGCAATGTGTTTCCCACCAAGAACCAAACAGAAATGAATCAACTTGACTACTGAACAATGTGTCACCCCAACTCCAGTTGTATGTACGTGTATCCGTTATCTTAAATTGCACATATAACTTTAAACAAGTTTTATCTAGAAATATGTGAGCAAGTTAGTTGGGATTTGTTTCAATTGAATTGTCTTATCACTGACACTCTTTAACCCTCACTTAACTAAGAAATGGGTAAAAATGTTTAGTTTTCATATCAATTTAACCAACATCTTTCTAAGAACTTTGCACATTCTTGTTCTGAAACCTTTCAATTTTTGCTGGCTCGCAAAGGAGGCTAGTTGACCGAAAAGCTGTTTCATGAGCATCTCTGCCCAATCATTGGCGGTCTTTGCCTGATCTACTGCCAGCCAGCAGCTACCTCCTCATGCCAGTGATGCCATAATCGCTTGGGAATTCCAATGCGACTTAACAGCAAAAACCGGCAATACGAGACCGCGCTACGCTACCTGTAGCTTTGTATATGTGTGTGTGTGTGTGTCCCCAAAAGACCTTACAATGTTAGTGAGAGAGATTTCCTCCCCACTCCCTGCAAACATTTTATCGGGTTCCTTATCTCTAACGTCAAAAAGAGAGTTTGGCGATAGTTTGAGGGGAGAGTTTTCTGATGTTTGGCGATTTACACAAACAAAATACATAGGGTATCGTATTCTTAACATACAAGGGATAAATAAGCGATATGTGGTATCGCTTTTTTTTTCGTACAATTCTTCTTCTTGAGATTTACAAGAAAGCAAAAATTGGTGTATGTTTTCAATACAAGTACATCTTATTCAATACAAGTAACATATTAGATGGCGCAGCCGTCTAAGGCGTCGTTTCAAACGTGTTTCAGTTCAACAGCCCCGAGTTCGAAACCCCGCAGAGTAAGTAAAAATTTGTAATAAAAAAATTTAAGTTTGTTTAATGTGTTATTTTTCGGAATAATTAAAATAATTCCACATTATAAGAGACTCATTTAACTCATTCATATTCATATCTTCAGGAAAAAACGATTTACTATCTCCAAAATATATTTTTTTTTATCTTCCTCAAGAATCGCTTTTTTATCGCCAAGAAGAATCGCTTTCTTATCTCCAGGAAGAATCGCTTTCTTGGCACACTTCTTCCCGAAGGGAGATAAGAATGCGATAACTATGCGATATCGCCAGAGTTAAGCGATTCTTACTGGAAGAATCGCATTTTCCGCGATAAAAAATGTGTTCAGGGCTGCTAACACATTGACCACTAAGTCTGAGTACAGAATTGCATTCAAACCGAGGTTTTTGTTGCTATAATTGAAACTACTTTTGTTTAGTTTCAACAACAACTCCGTGCCTAGCGTTTTTTACATATGTGTAGGTACTTCTTGTACTTATTGAATCGAAGGTTTTGTTTCATAGATTCTTGATTCTTTTTTCCGTCCAAAAATTAGCATATTTTTGTTCAAAAGGCAACAAATTGAGACTGTTTTCAGTATATTGAAGAGTTGGTGGTGATACTAGATGATTTTCTTGTGTTGAACACGAGTCTGTATTTGGAAATGATCCATCACGTCCAAATTTTAAGTAATGTGAGCTAAAAGTTGCTTAAAATGCCTATTTGACCATTTTTAGGTGCATTTTGTGGGGAATTCATTCTTTTGTTTTGACTCTCTTTGATATTATCGGAAAGACCTGCAGCTTAACTTTGAAATAAACTATCCCAAACAATTTACTTTTTTTTAAGCGAAGATTTGTTATTTTGAATAAAAGTATGCAATGCAAAAACACAAAAGTAAGCTGGTATTTTGAACATACTGAATTCTAATGAACATTTTCAACAACATCCATGGCATACTTATGGGCAGTAGTCTCCTTCACACTGATATCATGTACCTGACACATGAGACATGATAATCTGGTAGGCCTGGATTTTATCATGATTCTACTATGAATTTCACAATCTTTTCAAATTTAAAACATAACGAAAAGCAGGACTACTAGACTGTTATGTCTCATGTATCCAGTACAGTGACATCCGCCTAAGCAGCCTAAAGATTGTTTATTTCACTAAATAAGTTCACTTGTTCTTTTTTTCTAAGTGAGTCAACTCACTCAAATTGCTAACTTGTTCAGGTTTTCACTTGTTCTTGTTCTTGTTCAATTGTTCAGTTGTTCTTGTTTAGTTGATCACCTGTTCAGTTGTTCTTGTTCACTGCTTTAGGTCTACGGCGGAAGGTTGTGTGAGCGCCCGAATTTATTTGGTTTTTTTGTTTTGCCGTCGGGATTTCTAAGGGGTGGGTTTCTATAGCACTGTTTCTATAGCACTTTTGTTGATTTTACCAGCCTTGTTTGTTCTACACACAAACCCAATTTGTGTGAATATGCATCGTTTAATCTCGCGCTCACTCTCCCGCTCTCTCTCGCGCTCTTAGCAAATGCGCTTAGTTCAAAATTTGGCTGAGCGCCATACCTGGTATAGTTTCATCATGGTACAGCCCACAGAACAACACACAAACAGACGGAACAGCTCACAGAGCAAGGTAGACAGAACAATTCACAGAGCAAGAGATACAGAACAGCTCTTAGAACAACTCAAGAACAACAACTTAACAAGACTTTCTGAACAAAATGTTAAATCTTCGCTTAAGAAAATCGTATAATTTTTTAGGACAATTTATTTTAAGGCTAACAAATAGTACTAGACGATATTATCAACAAAAGAATAGATCCTTCACAAAACGCCCCTAAAAAGGTTGAAAAGAGGCATTTTATGCAACTTTAAGCTTAAATTAACAAAAATCTAGACGTGATAGACCTTTTCAGAAATCATCTAGAATCACCACAAACACTTCAATATACTGGACCTTGTGCTATTGTTATTATTCATACGTCCTTAACAATGGCTTCCAAAAGTGCCTGGTCTTTAAAATTGGAAGATAGGTCCACCTACGACGTATGTTTTGTTAGTTTCCTCAACTATTTTCGACTAACTCTTTATTTTCTTCTGGAAACCTTAAAATGACGATTTTGTTCTAATTTTTGAGGTCTGGAAGTTACAAACTTGGAATGTTTGGTACATGGTCCGCATCGAGGAACCCAAAAAACCTTCAACATAACATTTCTACAACTAATAAAGAGCATTTGCATTTTTAACTTTGTTTAATCAGACCATTAATAATCAGATTTTAAATCGTTTTAATAATTTTATTAAGTGTATTATTATATTATTTTTATATTGGTTTGCCTGAGAAATGTTATCATCGTTAAATTCAATTAGTTTCCCTCAACGCAATTACTTGAACTTGTATAGAGATAAGACTTCAGATATTGCGTTATTACCCACCCTTTGCCCCTTTAAGTAAACTTACAAACTTAGAACTAAGTTTGAACATTCAGTTTTATTCCGTTTGTACAAAAAAACTTACAAATTAATTGATTTTGAGCATTGAACATGTGTGGGTTTTGGGCCATGTACAACATGGATATAAATTAGCAGGCACTTGGAAAGGTTGCCTAATCTTGACTACATATGCTTGTTCACCCGTTTTATACTTATAATTAACACCCATTACAGCTATTAGCTAGTTGCCCTTGACCTTGGAGCGAAAACCTTTTGATACAAGTGGTGCCACCTCTGACGGATCTCGTCCACGGGTTTCCGGCAGATAGAATTTCGTCAGCAAACAGAGCAGAACACACGTTACGGAGAAGGGCAAAAAGACAAAGGCACCCCACGCATTTTGCAGGCTAGGAAATGAGATACCAACTATGAAATTGCATGTCCAGGAAGCCAGACTACCCATTGACATGGCCACAGAGCGGGGAGCCACTTCAAAAAGTTCTGCAAATTGAAAAATACGAATCAGTTTACGTCAATAAGTCTGGGAGTGTGGAATAATAAACAAACAAATTGATGGCAATGACCGAATTCCAATTACCTGAACCAATAAAGTAGGGAATTGGACCCAAACCAAACTGATAGAAAAATATGTAGCCCATAATGCAGCAGATGCAGGCGATGGGAAACCAGCTGACAAAATCCTGTAAAGAAATTAAAAATTAACACAAATCCTTAAAATCTCTCTCTTCTTTTGGATACCCACTATGTAATACAAAACAAAGGCAATGGTAAACAGAAATACCGAACAGATGGCAGAGGAGAACATCATGAGAGTACGACGATTGAATTGGGCCATCAGCCAGGGACCCAGCAGTGAGATCAGCAAATTTAAACAGCCAGCACCCAAATTAGCCCACTGAGCATTCACCGTGGACAAGCCGGCCTTTTCAAAGATGGAAACCGAGTAGTAGAAGATCTGCCAGCAAAAAACAAAATATAAAAATCAATGGGTAACACTGACTGCCATCTATCTACTTACCGCATTAATGCCCGACAGCTGCTGACCGCCATGGAAACAGCAAACAATGATCAGTGGCAGCATTAGACGCGAATCCCTCAGCACCTGACAGAAGCTACTCGCCTGCTCTTTGAAATTGGCCTCCGTCTCCATTTCGGCTATTTCTTGTGCAATCATTTCTTCGGCTTCCGGAGTACGTAAACGACTCAGCTCTCGCCGTGCAGCCGTATGATTACCCTTAACGATGTAGAGGAATTTGGGACTCTCAGGAAATGTATATGAGGGCAGATAGCATGCAATAATCAGAGCCATATAAGCCACTAAAGCATAGTGCCATAGCTCCTCAGTGCCAAAAACATTAGCCAGACTAAACACTTGGCCCAGCACGACGCCAAAAGTGACACCCACGGCACAAAAGACACCCAGTGTGCCACGCAAGGCCAGCGGAGCGACCTCGGACAGGTACATTGGCAAGGTGGCTGTAACAAGACCAGAGGCTAGGCCTACAATAAATCGGCCAATAACAAGCATTTCCACAGACTTGGCCGCACGGCAGAAGAAGAAGAGTACAGCTCCAATGGTGAACAGAGCGCCGCAAATGAGGAAACAGGCCTTTCTGTAGGGGCGGAGAAAGGGAAAAGAGGTATGAACAATGAGATAATGGATAGAAAGGCAATCCAAGTGCATGCAAATAATTAGTTGCTATTTTTAAAGGGCGGAAATATGCTAATGTCACAATTTGCATTCCCATTGGAAATTACACAGTGAGGCCTGCCATATGGATGTTGATGTACAATGCCCCAGGTGACACCAAGCTGACATGCGCGAATCTCAGGCCAAATATCAGACCGTCTACCGTCCTTACGGAGGGCGGAGAATAGTTCAAACTCTCTAACGCAGCGTTTGTCAAGCAGAGCGAAGCCAAGAAGTGAGAGTGTATTGGTGTGCGAAAATAAGACGACGCAAACCAGTTCTGACCTACTTCATCGATCTCTAGCTAGCAACTGAAAATCTGTTTGTTCGGCTCGTGCCGCTGTGAATAGCGAAATGTGTTCGGCCCCTGCAGGACAATTGCCGCTCTAAAGTTATGCAAAAGGTTTGGTTCGGAGGTTTGAACCTATAAAGGACACTAAGCTGGTCGAGCCTAAGGTTCTCATAGCTTCTTGGAAATGAAATTCGGTGAAAATGATACATTTCCGGATTAATGTTTAGGCAAAAGAACGCGTTCAAGCTTTTTATACGTTAATAAATTGAGGAATAAATCTTATTCATTTTGGTTGTCCTTCCTATTCTGCTCTTCCACTGCTTCTTGGTCTTTGAAATTGAAAAAAAAATGAATAACTTTTATGAACATAAAAACGAACTAACAAAATTTCGGTTTCAGGCTTCGAAGGTTATTAATTCAAAAAGTTTGGTTTATAGTCGGGCGTAAGACGCCTGAGAAACTCAAACCGAAATTAAATTCGGCGGAAAACAGACAATTCCGGATTTTTTTTATGGAAAATGAAAATGAACCTTTTTCAGTTGTGTAATCTTTCATATTGTCCTCTTTCAGGGCTACCAAAAATGCCTGGTCTTCGAAATTGAAAGGTAGCCTCTAACTTTTATGAACATAAAAACAAACTTATAAAATTTAGAATTTAAAAAATGCTATGAGATCTTATAGAAGTCTTAAGCTATGGTCCCATAGGCAAATATTTTGCCCAAATTTTGAAGAAAACTTGGCTAAATAGGCCAAAGTAGGGAACTTTTCGGCAATTTTTGATCAAATTATTTGTGTATGAATCCATAGTTTAGTTTGAAGTCCTGAAAAATCAGCAAGCATGGGCATTTATACAAATTTTCATCAAAAAATTATTTGCCTGTGGGACTCATAGAAAGCTGCATCTGCACTGTTCGAGACATGATAGTCTAGTAGTCCTGGATTTCATCAGGTTTCGACTATGAATTGAAAAATCAATGTTCATTTACATAACAACAAGCAGGAATACTATGTCTACATGTCTCATGTGTTGAACGCAGTCTAACTTCGGTTTCAGTTTTGGGAGGTCATTAATTTAGAAGGTATGGTTGGTTCCAAACCGTTGCGGTTCTATGGTAACAGCCTTTCCCAACAGTAATCATGGATTTTGAACAGATTAGCCTATCACTATCAGCAGTAAATTTCGCTTATCTGCCTGTTTTTCATTAAAAAAAAAAAAAAAAAATACCAACCTGCCGAATTTATTGGCTGCTCCAGCACCACCCAACGAACCAATGGCGCCACCAACCAGGAATATGGAAACAATCGATGACCAGAGCAAATCCAGTTGACTTTCGCTTAAACTGCTGCCATAGTTTTCATATATGGTTTGATTACACCAATTTTTCATCAGCTGTAAACGAAACCAAATGAGAAATGTAGCAAATATACGTACAATACTTGTTATCAGCGATTTGGTTTAGCCTTACCTTGGCTGGGGCATTGATAACGCCTATGCAATAGCCAGTAGGTACTGCACCGCCAAATGTAGTCGCAAAAGACACCAATAGAAGAAGTTTACTCCATTGTGGTTTCTGTTGGATAAACAAAAAATTATAAATATTTATACCATAGAAATGGGATTTTGTTGTATACATATTTGAATAGAGATAGCCATAAAGTGCGTCATTTGTGGTGGTCATTTCATAGAAAGGTGCAGAAGTGAGTCGTCTTATTAATCAAATTATGTTGATTTATGTATTTTTCCAGCAATTAAGGCCTAATTATAGTGAATCTTGACCCTAACTTCGCTTTGTGATAAGAGATTACGATTCCAATGATGGAATTTATAATTAAAATAAGCGTTCCACTGCCTAGCGGTGCCTTTAAGTGGATTAAGATAAGAAATTAACGAAATCTGAACTGATAATAAATGTTTAAACTTGGCAGGCCAAAAATATTTATAGGCGGATGTGTGCATGTGTGGATGGGAAGGAAGGTCCAAACAGATAATGATTTTAAAGCTGGGAATTAAACGGCATCGTTTTGGGGTTACGGTTCCGGTTCTGGTATGTAAGGAAACTTATGTTTTGGTATACCGAAAACATAACGAGAAAGGAAATCTAACTTCGTAATACACTTGAAAAAGCTCGCTCCAAAGGTTAGCGATTTCGAACAATTCGAAATTTGGGCTGCGAATTTATAATAGTGTAATTCCTATGTCTTTATTCGCCCCCTTCAGAGTTTAAGTACTAACTGGATGTTTGTTTGAAGTGTGAACAGCAAAACAAGTCCGCTGATGAGAGAATTTGGTTATTCTCGAAACAGCGATCGTTGTACGGACATAACCAATTGCTATTCCAAAATGTTGTAATTAATATATTCATTATATTAATTATATTAATTATAATCAACCAAAAAAGACCTTGAGCTAGCCAGTTGTAACATCGAACAATTTGAAAATTACGAACATTTTATAACTTTTTTTGAATTTTTTCTTAAAAGTACGAGGGTTGATGAAATGAATCGTTTTTATTTATTTTTGAAAAATATATTGTCGGATCTGTTTGAAAGTTCTACAGTATGTTTTAAAGACCCTAATAGAACATTAAACTAATCAAAACAAGTAAGAGTGCTGCAGTCGAGTGCCCAGACTGCAAAATACCCAGTACCAAGTTCCTATGTTCCTATGGCTTTGATTGATATAAGGTTCAAACTTAAAAATTGTAACTCTATATACATGCAAAAATTTGTAGCTCTATCTATTCACTGTGCAACACTAAAAAGCTGATCGAGTCGAGACCGAAAAATTCTGAAAGGGTATAATGGTAGTACCAAAACCTTCACTGGGTTTGGTCTGTTTAGCTGCCGTTTTCTTTTTATTGTACTTTAAAGTTTTCAGCTTCTGATTGGGATTTGCTACTCCATATCTCGTAAACTATTTGGATATTCGCTTTGATGTCTTAAAGGAAGTTGTTGCTCTTGGCTTAACTTACAAAAAATTTTTAAAAGTCACATCTTTATACTCAAAATTACAAAAATTTCGAAAACTCATCATGTGTTCCCCTCATTTTGTACTGTTTTTCAACATTGTCTTGAAAACTGTAGCGAATTTGACCAAGCAATACAGGACAGACTCAAGTAAACAAACGATTGGAACATAGCAACTTCATTCAATTGGTCCTTCATATAGTTGCGTGCCCTTAAGCATGTAGAATTGTAACCAAAAGTCGAAAAATGGCAATTTTTGGTACCAATTGGCTGACACTTTCAAAAATTTCGATTGTTTTGTGTTGAATCAATAAAATATTTAAAAAAACATAACTTAAAAACTATAACGAAATAAATTTAATTTGTTTACTTTTTTACCGAAAATATTCTTTTCATACCCTTGCAGCAAAGGGTATTTTAATTTTGCCCAGGAGTTTGCAACGCATAGAAATATTCATTTCCGACCCCATAAACTATATATACTCTCGATCAGGGCGACGAGCTGAATCGATTAAGCTTTGTTCGTACGCCTGTCTGTCCGACTGTCAATTTCTACGCAAACTAGTCTCTCAGTTTTTTAGCTATCAAGCTGAAATTTTGCACAGAGTCTTTCTTTTGACTGCACGCTGCTAATATGTCGGAACCGCCTGGATCGGATGACTACTTCTTGTAGCTGCCATAGGAACCATCGGTCGAAGAGTCAATTTTACAACTTTCCTAGTAGGCGTAGGAACTTTTCTAGTGAAATAAATGCATGATATGCATCTCGAAGACAAGAACTTGCAAGGGTATAAAAACTTTGGCACGGACGAAGTTAGCTTATCCTTCTAGTTTTGAGTTTTTATGAAAATTGCAAGTCCTTGTGGGCCTATAACTATATGAAAGAGAAATTAAATTAAGTTGGTTCGTTCTAACGGTTTGTTAATTTGGTCTCAGCTACAACTTTGTTCTGTATTACTTGTCCAAATTTGTAACGGGTTTCAAATTGAAGTTGAAAAACTGTAAAAAAGTTATCAAAACTTGGTTTTTTGGACAACTTTTGTAATTTAGAGTATAAAGAAGTAATTTTTTTGATTTGCTACTAAGAAATGTTTTGAAGGCCAAGCGAAGAGCAACAACTTTGCTTAAACCATAAAAGCAAAATTCAAAATAGTTTTCGAGATATGGAATCGTAAGTCCTACTCTGAAGCTGAAAAGTTCAAAGTGCAATAAAAAGCAAACGGCAGCTAATCAAATCAAACCCAGACAGGGTTTTCATACTACCATCACACCCTTTCACAATTATTTGGTCTCGACGCGATCAATTTTTTTGAGTTCAAAAATGTGTCAGTGTTATAGTCTCTGAGAACAGGGTATGCTAAGACGAAAAACCATGTTCCAAAGGTAGAACCCACCCTTGAATAGCTTGAATAGCTTGAATTGCTTTTCTATTGTCTTAGTGATTAGTTTTTTAAATTATATTAAATTTGTTACAAATAAAGTCCCAAACTCAAAACTTGCCCTCAGACAAGAACAGGAAGTGGTTACCATTCCCACATTTTTACAAACAACACAAACTCGATTTAACAACTCTTTGGTCAATTGTAAAGATATTAATTTATGCCAGAAAAATGTCAAACATTTGTATATGGAACTTAAATTTAAAACCTAAATAATCAGTTCCATGGATCAGAATATTAAAATTATAATGCACTTTGGATGGTATAATATATTTTGACTAGTTTTTAAAATTGATTTATTTTTAGTGGATGAGTCCAAATGTGAAATGAATAACTGATTCTATACATGTTTTTCACGCCGAACCCGAATCTGGTTAAAGAATTTCCATATTTCTAACGGATAAGCCATAAATTGTACCCAGAAATAGTATCAAAAATGTAATTTATAATTTTGTGGCCATTGAAAATTTTGGCGGTACGCAGCCCTGGTATGTATATAAGTATAAATGATAATATCGCCTATATATGACGTGTTACTCAATGCCAACAACGAAAGCACATTCTTAATGGTAAGGGGGGTCGGACAATGTAATGTTTCTGTTTGGGTTCTGCGCTGTAGCACAAGTAAATATGTACTTGTATTTAGTTCTGATCCAAGAGTTTTCTTTGCTTGAGAGATCAAACCAACATCGTCATTAGATTCAGACACAAGACAACAAAGCAGAAATCATAGAAAACAACATACAGAAACATGCAGGTGTAACAGTTAAAGAAGTGTACAAACAAGATCGGAAGATGATGAGTGCAGCAGAGTAGGTAGCTGGTGGGGTGCTCTCACCTGATGTGATTCCGTCTGCTGTGACAGCAATTCAATGCGCGTTGTTGTTGGTAGATACAATTGCTGGGCTTCCGATTGATGTTGTTGATTTTTGGTGGCCATATTTTAATGGACAATTCATAAAATTTATTGTTAGGGACACACTTATTAAGGCACTCGACGTTATAATTGTTAACAATTCAGCCGGCGTTTTTAGTTAGTGTTGTATAACACGCACACAACCAACATATGGCTCACACACATGCATTTGTAAATATGCGTAAGTGGAAGTATTTTCTAGAATTACTAAAATTATTTAACAAATTGCATTTGTTTATATTGACGTAATGTATTGACGCGGCGTTATGTGAGTTAACCGTTACTCCAACGTTGGAGCTCGGTAAGCGACTAAAAATTGTTACATTTCAATAGTTTGTTGGTGGGGAAAAAGCTCTTTAAAAGCTTTGGCATACGCGCCAATCGATAGGTACAACACATCGATAAGTCGATAGCCTAACGTTATCAGCTGTTCAACCAAACAGCAGAAAACAATTTTTGTTGACGTTGTTAATTACTACACACCGCTAATATATACTATTATTTATAAACAATTTTGAGCGCTATGGCGGCGCCTCCCTACGACTCGCTACTGTCCACTACGGCGGTGATAAGCACCGTGTTTCAGTTTCTTTCCGGGGCGTAAGTGTAGCAAATTTGTTGTTTCATAGTATAATTAATACAATTTTCAAACCCCCCAACACACACACACACAGCTTAATTTGCCGCAAGTATGTACAAAAAAAGAGCACCGGCGACTCCTCTGGCTTGCCCTTCATCTGCGGTTTCTTATCGTAAGTTTTTTTTGGAAAAAAAACTGTCTACGTCGACATCTTTAAGATATGTGAGCATTGTGACTAATTTTTAATTTGTTTCGGTTTCGCCTGATTGTACAGCTGCAGCTTTTGGTTGCGCTATGGAGTCCTCACCAATGAGAATAGCGTCGTCTTGGTAAATGTAATTGGGTCAACTCTGTTTCTGGCCTACACGCTGGTCTACTATGTGTTCACCGTCAACAAACGTGCCTTTATTAAGCAGTTCGCCTGCGTTCTGGCCATTTTAATTATGGTAATTTGGTACACGAATCAACTGCAAGACGACCCCAGCCGAATGATACGCATAACAGGTAAGTACGATGAAGTCAGGGTTTTTACAATGACTTAGAGGATTTTGCATATTCCAGGCATCGTCTGCTGCATAGTCACTGTGTGCTTCTTTGCGGCTCCCTTTACCAGTTTGGTGCATGTGATAAGGGTCAAAAACTCGGAGAGTTTGCCCCTGCCATTAATAGCCACTTCATTTATAGTTAGCCTCCAGTGGCTTATCTATGGCATACTAATATCGGATTCATTTATACAGGTGACATATTTCACATGATTAAAAACAAAATAATTGTCACTTTTCACTCTCTGCATGTTTTCCCAGATACCCAATTTCCTGGGCTGTATGTTGTCGCTGTTGCAGTTGGGACTGTTTGTGCTGTATCCGCCGCGTAGTTATACGGGTCAAGGGTATAAGTTAGTCGAGCAGGCTGTGCCGTTTTAATAATATTTGTATATGCAGGATGCCAAGCTTAGTTACTATTTATTACTAGATATGCGTAATAGTATATACAATTTAAAGTATTTATTAAACGAGTAATTGTCCCAAAACAAGCTATAGGAAAATATATGTGTGTGTATGTACTTACCTTGCTTTCAAATTCTGCGACCCCCATTTTATTTTGGTTTTACACACGAGTTAACAAATTTTATTAGCCAACTGAACGGCCGGCGATCGTCGGGCAAACTGTGTGAAAGCAATATTGGAATTTGGTTATTGATTCTGTATCCGATAAGCTGTCATTCAGGTTACGGGGGGGCCATAAATTAGTCTGATTAAATTAGCGTGCATTGTCTCATATTGAATTTTTCTCCCCAATTGACTAATTCATAATCACTCTTATCTCCCTTTTATTATATCTTTATCATTTGAACTATTGACGGACTCATGTTTAGGGTGTATTAAATCGAATTAACGATAAGATTAATTCAAATTCCAACTGTCAACAGTTGGCGTTTGGCAACACTGCCTGAGTCTATCGCAACATTTATTATCGATAACTTACTAACACTGATTCGTCATATTTTATTGTCTTAAATTTTCATTTAATTAATCATGCAGGAGCCCAGTCCCGAGCTTTACGAGGAGGTCAAATTGTTTCGCAATGCCCGCGAACGTGAGAAGTACGACAACATGGCAGATTTGTACGCCATCATCAATACCATTCAGCAGCTGGAGAAGGCCTACATCCGGGATTGCATTACACCGCAGGAGTACACTGCGGCCTGTTCCAAGCATTTGGTGCAATACAAGATTGCCTTCAAGCAGGTGCAATGCGATGAGTTTCCCTCGGTGGACACCTTTGTGAAAAAATTCCGTCTGGACTGTCCGGCCGCCCTGGAACGCATACGCGAAGATCGACCCATTACTATACGCGATGACAAGGGCAACACCAGCAAGTGCATAGCCGAAATCGTTTCGTTATTTATAACCATTATGGATAAATTGCGTCTGCAAATCAACACAATGGATGCCTTGCAACCGGATGTTAAAGATTTGGCTGATAATATGAATCGTTTGTCACTCATTCCCGAGGATTTTGATGCCAAACAAAAGGTGGACAAATGGCTGGGCAGTCTCAATGAAATGCAGGCCTCCGATGAGCTAAGCGAGGGCCAAGTGCGACAATTTCTGTTCGATCTGGAGGCGGCCTATGCGGATTTCAATAAACTTTTGCACAGCCAGTAGTGATGGGATTCTCAAAAATGATGCTGCTTTATGTATAAATTTATGTTTATAATAAAAAATTTAGTATGTATGTCTGTAAAACGTAATTAACAAATGGATTTTTATGTGAAAATTGCAATATTTTTGAAGAAAACATACTGCAAAACCTTATCAAATCGAACATTAGAGAGAAGCGTAGTAAGATTTAGCTAGTTGCGCTTAATCCTTATGTACCTTAAGCAGTAGGGTCCCAAAAAATCTTACTATTGTCCTCGCAGCATCTGTAACTCCGTCAAATCTCTACTTACTGGATTCTTTAAAGCTGCTATCTGGCCTGAATTTCTTTCTTTAAGCACCCAAAATCTCGGAAACCCTGAAAAAAACTACATACCTGGCAGTCGCAATTGTTTTGGAACACGTATTGAACTCACTCGTTCTCGAGAATCATTGAACGCATCCACTCCAACTTGACGGCTATTTGACAAGTGACATTTATGCTATATTATTGCATCAAAAAATTTTGGATGCATTAATGCGGCTACAAAAACGGTGAAATCTTTCAGATGTTGCGCCCACTGGAAATCAACCGAAACTTTGTGTATCGTGACGTGAAGTTGTTTGAGGATACTTATGGAATAAAAGACAACGCGAAATCCGGCCGTCCGCATACTGTGCGAACGCCACAAGCCTTCAAAGTCGTGAAAGATCGAATTCGCAAGCAGAAACTCACGTCTCGTGAGATGAGTATCAGCAAGGTAAAATGTAACTTGGGACTCAGTGCATACAAGACACACACCGGCCACTTGCTCTCAACAGCATTGAAACAAAAAAAAACGCAAAACAAAATCGAAAGCATTGCGTCGCCAGTGCCCGAACATTGCCCACAGACGAATTCTGTTTATTGACGAGACAATTTTCACCATAGAGAAATCGTTCAATAAACAGAACGATAGAGTGTATTGTGTGTCATCAATACAAGCGCCTAAACTCATTCCGAGAGTTCAGAGAGGTCACCATCACGCTTATGTGATGGTTTGGTGGGGTCACCAAGCTCCATTTTTGTGAAAAAGGCAGTCAAAACTTCAAACCCCTCTCAACACGAATTTATTTCCAAACAAACCGTAGACCTGTCAACATGATTCCGCTCCAGCTCACAAGGCAAAAACGACAATCCCGCAAATAAAATTTCTCATAATATTATAGCACATATTTAAGAAAAATTGTAAAAGATAAATATTCAAATAATTTTAAGAACCCCAGCGACGCTGGTTGCTTAGCTAGCATCTCTATAAAAGTTCATCCCTGTTATAGCACTGGAATTTGGACTGGTTTGTTTCAGCTGCTCTAACAGTTGTTAAACCATAGGTTCGGTTCACATTTGAAGCTGGTTTAGTTCAGCTATTTGGAGTTTTTAAATGTAAGATTGAATTTCTATGCAGGCCCCCGTTTCAAAGGGAAAGCCGTTTTATAGATTTAAAAAGTCAAAAGTCAGGAAATTCGCCTTACAGTTTGATTGCCTAGATCTTTTTAATGAAAAGAAAAAATTTACCGAGTCTGATTCTACATAATGTGGAAACCGGAACGCCTGTGATTAGTTGCTCCATCGGTGGCCACTTTTAAGTGTTTAAGACTAACGTAGAAGCCGTCTCGTGCCAGTCACAGCACACTGACTACCACAAACTTGTCCAGTGGGGCGCAGTTAGGCGGGATTTACACGATGAAGCAAACTTAATGAAGTTTTCCGAGCAGGCGACATACATGTCATTCTATACATGAAAACTTTATGAAGATTGCTTCGTGGCAGGACTTAAAACTAAAACTATGGTCCAGTTAAATGCGTAAATAATTTAATCAAACATGGGCGAAAAGTTCCATAATTTGGGCTATTTTCCAAGGCTGTAAACCTGAACCCGAACCGGACCACTTTGTCGAAAAATTAGGTTCGGTTTGCAAAATTAAGTAGTTTTTCCAACGACACATATAGGGAAATATAGAAATTCCTTGTCAATTGACTGCTATCACGATATTTCTCTAGGTCAGATTTATACTATCACCGTCGATAATGGATCGATGATGGTTCGAGCAGAAGAACTTCTAAATAACAACTGCAGAGCAGAAAAGAAATGCAACTATGAATAATGTAATGTTGATGAAGGTTCTTCATGTGAATCAAAAGCATTCCATGATTTGGACGATGACCAAGTTACATCAATAGATTCCCGGTACGACTCTATATATTTTTTAGGGAAGTTCAGTTTGACGTTACTAGAGTTCGCACACTTTATGAAATCTATTGAATATAGAAAAATTGAAAAAAAACAGTGCTAGACTGTGTGTCGCGATGGAACTCAACCTACTAAATGTGCGAACATTTACTAACTCTTCAAGATTTTTGCATTCAGAGTTCTCTAAAAGAGCTCCACCTAAAAATATCTGAATGGACTTCCGACAGACATGCTGAAGCTCCAAAAAGAAATTTTTAATAAGAGTTTTCAAAATTGAACTTTAAATGACTCAACGTCTGATTGTGAAAAACAGATCATTAAATCAATAAACAAATATCAAATATAAAATCTTTAAATGATGTTATAGATTCCTTCGAAAATTTTAAAAATTTTGGAAAGGTCGAAAAAACGAGGACTAAAAAGATATTGGCTTAACTATACATGGTGTTCTAGCAACTCAGGTATCAGTTGAACCAGCCTTTTCAACACATTACACATTTCATTATTGAAATAAAGAATATTATTTAAAAAAATTAATTTTAATCCCAAATGTTCTACAACTCACATGGAATACACATCGAAACTATTCTTTTAAGTACAAGCGAACCGAGGATCGAACCAAAACCTTGGGTGGAACCGGTCCGTGAACCGAACCTTAAACTTTACAACGGGTTCGAAGGTTTGCGCCTTGCTATTTTCATCAAAATTTGGGCTAGTGGAACCTTAGCTTTAGATTGACATGAACTTCTCCATTTTTTAACAAAAACTACGTCTGTGGTTTTTTTTTTGCATTTTGTTTGGATTTAATCGTATCTTCTTTTCTTGTATTTAGTTTAAATATTAAGGTTATAATTATACATATAAGTTTAAACCGATTACAATAATTAATTTTTTGTTTGTTTGTGTTTTGTTTTTCTCATTCACGTTACGATTTTTTGTATTTGTTTTTGTTTTTTTTTTGTATTTGTTTTTGTTGTTGTTTGTATTCTTTAATATATATATATATAATTTTTAATTTACTTTTTACTTCTGCTTGGGTTTCTCTCTCTCTCTTATGCTCTTAAATCTGTGTGTGTTTTTTTTGTTTAAATCGTTTTACGCCTTTAATAATTAATAATTGTTACCTTTTATCTTTGTAAATTTATTTGTATGCAATGTGAAAATGGTACTTGGTATATTTATGCGGATGTTGCTGTATGTTTGCGTGTGTGTGAGTAGGTGTGTGTGTGTGTGTAAGTGCATGCGTGTGTGAGAGATTGGTATACTTTAGTTGAAGAGTGGTTGCACCTCGGATTGGAGTAGGAGTGGGATCAGAAGGAGTAGGAGGAGGAGACGTGCGCGTTCTTGTAGTAAAAACATGGTTTCTCTTATTAAGTAAAATATGATGATCTCTTATCCTCGTACATTAGATAATCATTGTCCGATGTGGGCGACTCCTCAACATCATGGACAACGACCTGTGTTTGTGTTTGCTCCTTAACAAGCATTAATAACTGATTGGGGGAAGTGGTAATGGTGGTGTTGCTAGTGGTGCTAGTGGCTGTAGTGGTTACTGTAGCGGCTGCTCCTGCTGTTGTTTTGGTTGTATGAGCGGCGGCAGCGGCTGTATGTGTTGTAGGCAACGTTTTCAGATTGTTGTTCTTGTTATAAATGTGTATGGGCGTGGTTGTGGTAGTGGTGCGAAGGCTATAAAATTCGCTCGCTCTACCGGCTGCACTAGGCTGCAATGTTATTTGCAGGGGCCGCCAAATAGTGTTCTCCGGAAGCTAGTTCTGTCCGGTCCAGTACGAGGGCGAGTAGCCTTGCTTGCCAGCCGATTTGGACTGGCTGCTGGACTGTTGACGCTGACCAGCGCTGTTCGAGTCCTGTGAAGGTAAAAAAGAAACGCCAAGAGATGTGAAATTTGGGATCTTTAAAGCAAGCGAAAGCGAAACAGCAGCGAAATACATACACAGCAGTGGACACACGAATAGAACAAATGATTATTTCCTGATTGATTGCATTTGCATTGCCTCTGTTACACCACATTCTTTTGTGCTATTCGCATGTCCATGGCTGTAAAATATGAATGTCTTTTCATATAAATTAGAAAGAAAAATAAACCCCGGCGAGTTACACACACTCATATCATCATCAATTGTTGAAGTTGGCGCCCATGCAATAAACTAAATCAAATGAAATAGATTTTTTTTTTCTTAGTATGAGAGTGCAGGATGCGGGGGTTAGGCATGCTTTGGGACTGTGAGTGGGGGGAGTACCAACAATATAAACAAATAATAATAAACAGACAATAAATTTTGCACAACAACAACAACAACAAAGGAACTTACCCGGCGGGATGAGCTATGAATCCTGCCGTCCATCTAATGTTGTCCCATAAAAAAAAATCAAAAGAAATTATAAAGAAAAAAGAGGTCAAACAAGAGAACAATTCCATGCATTTTCACTCTATTTCTGTTTCTGTTTTTATGTGTGTGTTTCGCCCAAACGATTTAAATGCATGAAATGTAATTTGTTGTCAGTTAGCGATGGATTTGGCACAAATTATTAATGGATTAGAGAGAATCCAGTGGGTGTGTTAGGTAAGCTCATGTGAATGAGATTTAATGGGAATGTTACAGATAGTTTTGTACAAAGTTTAACAAACTAATGAAAGCTGCAAATAAAAACCAAAAAAATATTAACACAGTGTTAGGGGAGGGGGGTGGTGGTGCATAGGGTTGTGCGTGAGGAGGATTAGTTGATAACGTAGCCCAAAATCAAAATAAAATGGATAACAAATGGCCAGCCAGCTGCGCAACATGCAAATTGTGAATGGTGGTGGTGGTGGTGAGTAAGTGGTTTGGATGGAAGGTGGGTTCGGGGTTCAGTCGGCAAAAAACGATAGTCCACTGACATCCTCATCTTGCAAACAATCGCCCATAGTCAGCTCAATGCAACCTTCTCCGCTCACATCCGGCGGGGGGGCATTGACACAATCACCGTTATTATTGTTCTGATTGTTAGTGTTATTAATATTATTGCTGTGCCACATGTGGTCATAGACAACTTGCGATTGTGCGGTCTGGGTGTCATGGATATGGACTTGGACATGGACTGATTGATGACTCTGTTCTTCATCTCGCTCTAAAATATTACGCCGTCGTATATCGCACTCTACCTGATGTATGGGCTGATGTATCATATTATGATGACCGGCCGCTGGCATGGGCAGATACATGCCGTACGGTTGGGCTGAGGTGCCGCCAGCTGTTTGTGTGTTGGCCATATTGAATGGTGGCGGTGTGCCCGAATGGAAACTCTGCTTCTCATATGACTGCAATAGGAAAGGATTGATTACTTGATAACAGTTGGAGATTGTGAAGCAAGTGTAGGCACTTACATTAACCTTATTTAGCGCCACATGACCCTTGCCATACATGGATGAGGTCAGATCTGAGCCGGTGCCCGCCTGCGGTTGATTCGATACCGTTTGCGTTTTGCTTTGCTGATTCACGCTGGACGAGTAACCGCCCTTGCTATAATCCTGTGTGGTTTGCGAGAGTGTGTCATAGCTAGTCGATCCATAGCCGGCGTTATACGAAGGCTTTGGGAACTGTCCACCGGAGGCGGCATTAGCCGCTGGTATTTGTTGCTGTAAGAGAAACATTTTGTTTAAAAATTGAGCGGTTAAATTGATAAAAGATTCAAGCTTACGGGATAGATGGCAGGAGTGCCATATTGGAAACCACCAGGCATTACATTGCCACCATAGAAATAGGCATAAGGAACATTCATCAGAGGCGCACTGGATCCCGCTTGTTGCGACATTGTGCTAGACACCTGTAAAGAATAAATGAGTAATATTATAATTTTAAGGACAGAGAAAGTCCTATACTAAGATCTCTAATGATCTAATCTCCTTGTATATGTATTTTCACCAAGATAGAAGCCATCTCCTTCTCAAAATCGTTTCGTTATATATTTCCCAGTTTAGCTGTGATATGGCCCAGTTTCCCATTTCCATGAATGATGCAAACTCCGTATAGAAAGTGCGTTAAGTAGCACGCACAAGACACACCGTCAATTTTTTAAATAATCATAATCGTTTTTTCATCACATTTTACCGAAGGAAAATCTAAAGGAATTGCTTAAGATTTTTCTGAAAACGCGTCGTTGGAAACCCAATCGTATGATGGCTGCTTAAACACAAATAAGACCAAAGAAGACAAGATTCCCCATGAACTTTCAAAATTGACAACTAGTAGGTACAAAGAAGGACTAGAGGTGTAGTTTAACTGGATCATGGATCGGTAGATAGCGGTAGAACACTGTCAACTTTGCTCCCTATAATACTTCTTCCTTAATATTTAGTATTTTAGTATTTACAAATTACTGTTATGTGACAATACGGTCCTCACCTGGTAGATGAGAAAATGTGCGTTTCTAAACCATCTTTAAATCGCGAAAAGAAAAAAAAAAATAGTTGGCATTCAAATTTGTACATGAGGTTTCAACCACGGACCTCAAATTCAGCTTAGGAAAATATTTTTGCACAAAAAATACATAATCATCATCAGCATAAGTGTCCCCTTGGGACTATCCCCTACTAATATTTGCATGCTGCTGGTGTCCCCAGAACCTGTGCTGCGTGTTAAGTTGTTATCCCAGGCGTTTGCCGTGCTGTCTAAGCTCCGTATAGTATTTGTAATTCTTGTTAGCTATTTGTAAATAGATTAAGTTGTATGTATCAAGTATTCTCCTAGCTATCATTAAAAAAAAAAAACCATAAACATCAATAGCATAATACTGACGTACCATCTAAATAGCTTAAAAGACTTGATAACACACTTGAAACGAATAATCCGTCACTGCAATTTCGTGCAAACGTAATGCAAAAATGTGATTATGTTTGACCTGATTTGACCAAAACTAAAGTTAAGTTCACACAGGCAAATAATTGGCACAAATTTTTATGAAAATTTGGTTATTAGTATGAAATATCACTTTGACAAATCTGGCACTCGAAAGCGGCCCCATTTGTAATCTCATTCATTCAGTAAATGTACTGAGTTCAAATTGTTTATATGTACATAGTTATTTTCGCCTATTTTAAGGTTTGACATTAAAATTTTTAACTAAAAGATAAGAAACCACTTCATTCACAAAAGATTTTTTTCCGTGTGACAACATATAAGCGTCTACATCACTGCAAATTTTCGACAAACTTGGTTTGGGTTGTTTTCCCCCTGATAATTCAATCGAAATAACGTATGTATGTATGTATGTATTCGGATTGGGCATATTTGATAGCAATTTGATTCAGTTATTTTTCTGCTCTGCAGATAAAGAAACATTATAGGGGTGCCACTGAAATCGTTAGAGATTTTGGTATAAACGTTTAAATTTCAAATTTTAATTACTTAATTTTATATGTAAAGTGAAAAGTATATCTGCGGTTGCTAGATCAGATGGTGAATTTGAGCGATTTGGGAACGACTGCTCAAATCTACTTGGCTTTGAACAGTCATTTTCAATCCGCTTTACTTTCGCCATATGATCAAACAATCGAGTATTTTGGTGTCACTTCACATATTAATACAAGCAGTTTATATTTGAAACAAAATCGTTTATACGAAAATCTCTAGTGATTTCTGTGGCACCCCCGTATATGTGGGATTAAAAAATAATCCACATAGGTAAGCATCATTATAGAACAGAAAAGGTTCTCTAAATTCCAACTCGTGAGACAAAAGTTTGGTCAATGCTGAGTTTTTGTTTTCGATTTCTATTTTACATTGAAACCAGATAGAAACACAATCACCAAAGACTAACAGTTCGCTCTGCATTCTTGTTGTTTCGACTATTGCTGGTGCTTAAACACATCTTAGCTGCTGCCAAATTTGAACAAAAGTTGTGCATTTTTGGATCGGCTAAACTTGCCAGCATCCGAACAAATTGACAGTGGTAGGAAGGTAAAGATTTTGGTTAGCTGCACTCTCTACTTCTCGTTCGCTCTCTTTCCTTTGTGCCCATTAGTAAGTGTGGTGCAATAAATGAAAATGCTCATTGTACTGATAACCGGATATGTTAAAAAAGGTTATATGGTTACGGTTTATAGGGGGTTCAAGGTTACGGTTTCGGTTTTGATCTCGCAGAACTAAATTCTAATCGATTTGTTTGTCCAAAAATCTACGAACTAAAGTTCGAACCAGAACTTTATAGAAGCGGTCCGCTAACCTAACCTCAGACTAAACAACGGGTTCAAATCTCCGTACCGAACATTCTGCAGAATATTTGAGGTTTGTTTAGACAGAGTGCTTTTTGAAAGGTTATTGCCGTTTATGATGTAGAAATGATTAATTTCCACCAAGTATCTAACATTTTTTGAATCTTCCTAATTTTGATCATATGATTTGCCAAATATAGGTACTTCGACCCACTATAGTTGGGGATAACTAGCTAGATTAAAGCCTGAGCCGTCTGTTTGAAATTTGCAATGCTGCACTTTTTGCTCCCTTCTTGTTGGTTCAACACACTCACATTGCTAACAGGACTGGAGTTATTGTCGGTGCGCGCAAAGCGTCCATCAGTCATGGTTGAGTAGGCCACAGATCCTAGATTATCACGTCCAGCATTCAGGCTGGTTGGTGTGTAGTTCAGATCATAGTAGCCTTGCTGAAATGGTACAATTGGTTTACACATATAAGTCATACATCATCATTGAATGGAGCTGCCTGGTCAAGATGGCTGTGAAAATATGGCAGACGACGCGCAGCTTGGCCAGACTGCATGGAGCATGTAGATTGGAAATCAAAAATCTCCCTGCAGTCTGGCAAAGCTGTGTGCAGAAACTCAAACGAAATGAAAAAATGGTTGGTTAAATGAAAGAACTGAGAAACAAATCGTAAACAGGAAGTGAGGGAAGAGGTTAAGAGAGAGAGAGGAATGCGGGGGAAATGGTTAAATCTAAAGTGGGTTTTGTGAGTTGCCAATTTTTAGTACATTTTTTTTTCATTTTTTTTTTTTTTGGTAGTAAAAGCAAACATGAGGAGGAAGCATGGATGAGAGCTGGAGCTGGAACCGTAAACAGAATGATGAGTGAGAATAAGTGAGATGGTGATGATGATGTTGGAAGTTGGATTTGGATGTTGGTCATAACAATAATTAAAAGGTGCAAAGTGATGGAAGGTGAGAGAGAACGGTGAACATTATTTACATATATTAAGAACATTTAGGAACACACACACACACAGACATTATAGACGCAGCAGCAGACGCAGACATAATGTTGTTAATATTATTGTTATTACGAGTATTTAATGCACACTGAGAAACAGTTAGGAGGAGTCTGCGAGCCAGCGCCCGAGCCTGAGCCGAGAGGGCCAGCTGCTGGGTGGGATGCGCGCTGAGCAATTCGACAGTTTGTTATTTTTGAATGAGTAAATGGAATTTGGACTTTTTATGGATATACATTTCGATACGCTTTTTGATGTTGTTGTTTTTGGTTGGTTGGTTGGTTTGGTTTGGTTTTGCTTTTCTCCATGAACTCACCACATGTGGCACTCTCTGTTGCATCATTTGTAATTCCTCGTAGGAATAAACTGGTTGCTGATAGTATGGCAATCCAGTCTGAATATATTGACTAACCATTTGGATGTTGGTGGGCACCAAGCCGCTGCCGCTGCCACCAGCACCACTACCAGCACCACCAGCACCAGTTCCTGCACCGCCGCCAGCGCTGCCGCCGCCCGCCGTTGTGGCGCTAACGCCGCCACTGCCGCTGCTATTGCTGCTGCTGCTGTTCTTGTTGGTCAGCGAGGCCAGCACTGCTGCAGTGCCCGCTCCCGTCTGGGCTACAGCCGAGACGGCATTGTTGTTGCCAACACCAACGCTGGACGCACTGCCGCCTCCGGCCACACCCACGACGCCACTACTTACGCCCGCCATGGAGCTACCGCCACTCTGGCTAACTCCAACCACCTGGCTGTTATTGCCAGCCGCAACGCTGCTGGCCGAGCTGCTGCCGCTCACATTGTTATTGGCTGCAGAGTGGAAAGAAACTATATGAGAAAAAGGTTTCACATTCATCTGTCTCCGACTACTTACTATTGGACACAACAGCCTGGTTGGCACCTGGCGGGCCGCTTACCGCTCCCGCTGCTCCATTGCCGGTGCTGCCACTGCTACTGCTTACGCCGCTGCTTGTCGAGACACTGGAAGGTATTAGTATTTAGGTTCAACAATTGAATTGAAGATTCAATTTGGTTTAGTTGGCGCTAGCATGCAGCAATAGATCCCTCTTACCTGTCATAATGCGTGGCACCGCCGGCAGAGCTTGCATCCTTAAGCTTGGCGCTAGCACTAAAATTGCCATACTGCGATGAGGCATTGCTCGCACTGCCAGCATACCTGAACATGAACATGGTCAGGGAAAGCAGAGCAGAAAAAAAAAACACACAAACAAAGGGAAGAACATAGATTTAGTATCAATTGAATTTCACAATAATTCAAACTGTTGTTGCTGTTTTTAATCATTAAGAAATTGGCGATTGGAAGTAGGAAATGGAAAGGATTTTTTAAAATTTAAATACTACATTTTGTTTTAAATGTTAAATGACTCAGTGTAGAAACCACCCATTGAGGGTGTGTTAACAATACCACAAAGAATCCAACGATTTCATTAAAAATGCCCTATTACCGTGAGTAATACATTTTCCGGGAATGCAAACCACTTGGGTATAACATTTGCTTCGGCTTAGGGTGTTAAAGATTCTCTCAATCAGTTTTGCTTCTGTTCAGTGATTCTATCACTTTGCAAACGGTTTATAGAAAGTGCACCAAAAGGCTGCTACTAAGGTACTGAAAACATTTTTCGAGTGAGAATTGTTTCCCAATTCTCTTAAATGTAGTGTGACCAGGCAACCAAAAAAAGTTGTTGAATAGCTGACCTCACAAGTAAACTCCAATCCTTTACTTAAACAATTTTGATTTCGAGGCTGACATTTTTTTTAATGACGAGTGAAACTTGGCTTGAATCTCATATTCTCAATAGTTAGGGTTGACCGTAACAATTTTAGTGGAGGTTGTGTCTTGCTGTTAGGAAAAATCTTCATGCATCTCTTTTTCATATTCTTAATACTGACGGTATTGAATTTGTATGTGATTCAGTGCGCAACGAAGATTCTGGTAAATTCTTGAGCTGTTCCTATGGACCTCCATCTTTTGATGAGTTCACTAATTATGAGCCCACTTCAGCACTAGAGTTCACTTCTAAATCCTAACGCGACTGTGATCTTCAATTCTTCGTGGATGACTTTAATCTTACCTTTCTTTCTTGGGTCTCGTCCCCTCATTCTGAAGTTTTTCTTTATTCTTGCCAAAATACTGACTGGTCATATCTTAATCAAGTTCATTGAGTTGAAAATACCATCAATTTGTTCAACTTAAAACTATGATTGCAAACCTACATAAAATCGGGAGAGGTTCACCCCGGGGTTAGAACCCGGAACATTTTTTGAGTTCGGGTTCAGAAGATCGCTGAAACAGGTTTAGGTTCGAATCGGGATTCAGAAATAAGTTTGTTTGGATCAAACTCGAGCATTTTATTCACGTATTTATATTGTGACTAAAATTTTTCACAAAAATTTGAGAACTTTTATCAAACTTTCATCAATACCAGAGGTCGCAAAAACCGGTTTCCCGTTTGCCTTTGTCAGAAGACGTCAGCTTTCGTGCGACCACATTGAAAAGAGGTACCGAAATAACCTTTAACTACGCTCTCTGCTTCTATTTGGTTGTGAGAGGAGAGAAACACATTTTTTGTATTTTTTCCCTTTTAGGTCTTTTTGACCTAATTCCCGAATTCAAAAAGTCTTCTTCGTATGTATGTATCGGTGTGTTAGGCTCGGCTAATGATTTGAATGTATGCGACGAACTCTTGTTCCCCCTCGCATACTCTCTCTCTGCTTATGTTAAACTCTGGCGCATCTCTTGAGTCTGCAATCTTTTCAAATAACATTTTGAGAGTTTGGTCTTCGAGAAGCACGCAATTTAAGACCAATTGACTGAGTTGGGCCTGTTATTCGGTTGCTGTCAGACCGATCAGTGCTGTGTGGTCAACCACAGCCTCTTAACAGAGTGCGCGATAACAGAACACATTCGGTTGAGGGAAGCCCGAACCCGATTTTTCTTTGGTTTCTCGGTCATTGACTGAGTTGGGCCTGTTATTCGGTTGCTGTCAGACCGATCAGTGCTGTGTGGTCAACCACAGCCACTTAACCGAACACATTCGGTTGCGGGAAGCCCAAGCCCCATTTATATTTGGTTTTTCGGTCAGTGACGTGAACAGTGCGAACTGAAAAAAGGGTTGAGAGTTATTTACGAGCTATGATCAATACTGGCACTTTGGCGCTTTGGAAGAAACTAATTTTATAGTAGAAAAGCGCACTCGGCTGATACTTGTGTTGCAGGAACAGTTAATAAATCAAATGCGAGTTTACAATGATAGATAGAAATCAATGAAGTAAAATCGGTGATATATATTTGTCACTTTTCATTTTTTTCTCGCTTAGCTGAAGATTCAGTTTCTTTTTTCTGCTCAAAAACCCTGGAGCCTCCAACTCCGGAGCAGTTCGACTTTAAAACGGTGTCCAGCCCTGCTCAAAACTATGCGAGCTTTTTGATATTTCTATTCTTCAAGAGTTTGTAAGAAGCGTTTAGAAAAATGTACCATAAAGTTGTGCAAGCCTTGGAAACTTTAAGAATGTGAAGTCTGGTCTTTTCAAAGCTTACAAAAGATTTGTAAAAGAAACAAACTTCTTCAAATACTCGACTGCTATTACAAAATTTGACCCCCAAAATGTTGTTTGCTATCAAAACTACTATTCTAGAGCAGAGCACAGAGTAACTTTAAAAGAGCTCCAAACATATTTCACCAATTCGTTAATAATAAACGATGCTCCAATGACTTATCTTCTTGTCTTTGCTATAAACATGCAAATGTCTCGTCTTACATTGATATTGCATATCTCTTCGCAAAATTTGTTCAATCAACTTAGTTCGTCCTCTGATGCCTGCAATAGCTATTCTTATCCTTTTTCTTCATTTGATTTTGATTTGAAACGTTGCCCCTCAATGTCATTTTCTTCTGCCCCAAATGGTTTGAAAAGATGACCAACTACTAGGAGCATAATTTAAAAGTGTAAAAGAAAAACTAGCAATAAAAGAGGCGTGGGTGGCAACTAGTCTAAGATGATACCACTATAATGTGCTGTCGACGATACGAAGTATGAGGCTCTGATGATGTGTACATGGTCAATCTATCATATTGATGAAATGGCATACCAGCCATACCCAAAGGAGAGTCTGTTTAATTGATGAGATACCAGAAATACCAGATAAATGATTTTTGGTTTAGTGTTGTTTGTATTTTTTGGACAAAAAGTTTACTAAATTTCTGACCGCATATAAGAATTTAGCAGATGTTTTAAAAAAAAACCAGCTGGTTGTACTTTGCTAAATATTGGACGGCTTTAAGGCCTCTGAGATTATACTCAAAGCAGACTCAGAGTTCGCTTACTTAATGGCGAACTAGAAATCTATATTAAGATACTAAAAACATTCCCCGAGCTAAATTTGTTTAAAACTTTTCTAAAACAACAAGAACAGGAGGAAGAAGCGGAGCCCTTTACTTTACTGATCCTTATAATGAACCTCAGTTAAAGCATCGGGTGAGGAGAATAAGCCGAGACCGGGACATGACTCACGTCATCTTCCTTGAAAGTCTTCAAGATATTTTAGATATGTTGCACTTGGCGAAGGACGTATACATTTTCCAAACTTATCGATGGGATAATCAATGTCACGACTGTAAGTGGTGGTTTATTGCGAGGTCAACTGAACGTTTCAAGAATCGCATAAAACATAAAACCTAGACAGTTGTTTATCTTTTTTCCCATTTTTCGATCTTAGACCTATAAAAATAATAATAAATATTTGGCTTTACATAACCCAAAGGGTCATGACGAGCTTCTATCAATCTCTTGGCTTGATTGCTTTTTAGTTTTACGCGGAATTCAAACGGCAAAGTTTACCTTTAGACCTAATGTTTCCTTTATTAACGGTTCAATCCTCCCCTTCTAGATTTGTATACTCAACAAATAAGAATTACACTGTTTTCCATTTCCCTCCTCATTTCCATTGTAATTTCAAAGGGTAACATCAACAGCAAATTCAACACACATGCCTGGTTGGGTTAGGAGGAGCATTTTAAAGCACTTACCCGCTGCTGTTGGAGAGGCCAGTGCTGCCATAGACGCTCTGGCTGGATTGGTAAGCACTTTGTGGTGTCGAATAGCCTGATGTGAGATACGCGGAGCTGGCATTGGCGCTGGTTATTGGGCAAATTGGGCAATGGATGGAGTAAGGCGGGTTAGAGGAGAAGAGTTTTTTCAATGGTTAGGCAATCAATTCAAGAACCAGCAACAGGGTGCGTAACCAACAATCAAAAACAACAAGTGGCAACATTTGGGCTTACCTTGCGCTGTTTTGGCTGCCGCTGCCACCGACCGGAATGTTCTGCGTGGCAGCTCCTCCACTGCCGGCCACGTTGCCCGCGGCACCTTGCGCTACACCAGCGCCAGTCTGTTGCTGCTGTTGATAGGAGTTGACCGCATTGGGCTGATAGGAGCCATAACCCTGCGGCTGGTAGCTATTGGCCACCGAGGATTGGACATTGCCATAGCTCGAGCTGTTGTAGCCGCCGCCCTGCGTGGATGTCTGGTAGGCATTGCTGGCCGCCTTGTTGGCCGCCGCAACAGCTGCACTGCTCTGATACGCATTCTGATAGGCGGCAGCGCTGACGTTTGTGTTGCCACCCGCCTGGCCATATGGATCATTTTTGGTCAGCTGATCCAATGGATTGGAGCCGGGATTCACCACAGCTGAGCTGGCCGAGCTCTGCTGCTGGGCTGTGGAACGCGTTGTATAGCCACCTGCACTTAAGGCATCTCCCTGTAACTGAAAGAGGATTAAGGAGATCTCTCAGGAAGGATTATGCTTCACATACGATTTGCGAATTTTGCAGCCCCGCTGCCAGAGCTGACTGCTGCTGGGATTTGGTCTGATAGTCATCAGGAACCTGCACATCCTGCACACCAACTCCTCCAGCATTGAACTTCTCGGGCATGGCATCAAACGTGTCTTCGGTACCAAAGTCCAAGGCTCCGAATTGCACATCCAGATAACCAATGTTGTTTAAAGCATTGTCACCGGGCATTTCCACAGCGCTCGCGGGGATCTTGGAGGGGGGTGGAAGCTTCACCCGCGCCCTTCGCACCTGCGGCTGCTGCTGCGACTGATCCTGCACCGAGCTGGGCGTCGAGCCAGGAGCCGAGGCAAACACATTGGCATATGTGCTGGGCTGATACTGGCTGCCGCCGGTGCTGCTCTGGCTAACTGCTCCTGCCCCGTAGGCGGCAGCAGCTGACCCTGGCCCTGCCACTGATCCAGGACTGGCGCCCTGTGATGACAGGGAATTAAAATACTGAGATTGTTCCACCGACAGCGTGGCCGAAGGCTTAATGGGCGTCGTCTGCTGCTGCTGCTGCTGGAGCTGAGCCTGCTGCACCAGCGTGGCGGCTGCCGATGCGGCGCTTGAGAATGTGTCTGAGGCGGCGGCGGAGACAAAGGCAGCGCTGCTGGTGCTCTGCGTACTCACCGATTGTAACTGAGGCGGTGGATTGCTGACCGCTGCGCTATACTGTAGAAGCGGCGTGGTAGCCGATCCACTTAAAGCAGCCGGCGGTGTAGCTGCCAGCGGGCCATTGCCCGAGCCCATGTCGTCGCTTGCTGTCGCTCCAACTGCCCCCAGATGATGAGTCGGCTGCTCCAGGCCAGGTGGCGCCGATAATTCGCCAGCCCCCGCTGAACCGCCACCACTGACCACACTAGCCGCCGTCTGTGTGGACAGATTGCTGGTGGTAAACACTTTACTGTCCTTCAGCGAGCCCTCATACTCCTCGTTGTTCCAATCGCCCCAGGCATCATCGTGCGACTGCTGCTGCTTCTCTGCATTTTGAGCTATGGTATTATCCCAAAGCTCGACCTCGTGATGGTCCTCGTTGGCATTGCTGTTACGTCCAGCTCCGCCGCCAAAGCCACCACCACCACTGCGGTCTCCACGCGGACCGCCAGTGCGTCCACCCATGCGACCGCCACCACGTCCTGAACGTGAGACAAAGCCGCCACCACGACCACTTCCACCGCCGCCGGGTCCACTGCGTCCGCCGCCGTTGCGCTGTCCGCGATAATTGTCATTGGTGCGATCGTCACCGCGATCGCCCATTGCTCCGCGAGATTCGCGAGTATTGCGCTCATTCTCACGAGCCTCTCTGCCGCGCCCTGCAACAAAAAAACCGAAAAGATTAGTTTGTTCCTGTCTAATAAATCCCCATCCACTTACACCCACGACTGTCAGTGCCGCCGCGTCCTCCGCGGTTGGCACTGCGATTCCGGGACTTTTCTCGCTTATCCGCATTGGCATTTCCATCTGCCCAGTCGCCATCACCGGCGGCCCCATCGGCCGCTGCATTTGCCGCCTTGTTCTTGCGCTTCTTCTCGTACTTGGCAAAGGCGCCCTGCAGCAGTAATAAAACACGGATCATTACCAAACACCTGTTTCTGTTCCCCTCTCCATCCAACTCACCTGTGGCAGGATCTCTATCAAGAAATTGGCAGCCGCCTCCAAATCATAGTCACACTCATTGAGGGCGCAACATACCTCCTCCTCGGAACGTTGAGTCATGGTCAACAAGAGGGTAACCTTCTCATTAATCTGGGGATCCTCTGTTGTGCTATTGGTGATCTGGGCAATACGCAACTGTTCCGTGGTGGCCTTCGGTTGGGCCTTCTCTGGTTTCTCTGTCTTGTTGGCAGCATCAGATTTCTTGTTGTTGATCGTTCCCGCTGCTGCAGAATGTGAGCCGGCTGCATCATGACCACCGCCGCCGCCGCCAATATGGGCTGAATTTGATTTTTTCTGAGTACGACCACCGCCGCCTCCTCCTCCACCGCCGCCGCCTGAACGAGTTTGTGTGCTCATATCTATGTACACTGTATATACAAATTAGCTGCAAGATGAGGATGAAAAGCAAATGCAACCCGATTAGTAAATGGGAATAACACAAGCAAACCGATCCCAAGTTATATATCTACGACAAAGCCATAGCACACTGAAATGATTGTGATGAAAATACAAAAGCAACAAAAACATTGGGTGCTAAGTTTATGCGAGATCCAAAATTGTGAATTCAATTTGACAGCGTGGTTTATGCGTTGCTCATTTTCACAAAGGAAACGCGTTGACCAAGCTAACTTCCACTGTGCCGAAGTTTTTATACCCTTACAAATGCTGCTTTTGAAATATCAGAGTTAGTCAACAATTTTTTTAAGAACGCTAGCATTAAAATCGCCAAATTTTTCTAATTAAACCCCATTTTCCGACAGATCCGAGTAGTCTGACCTGGACCAAATTTATAGATTCATTTTGAACGAGTTTAAGAACGATAAAATTGAAATCAAAAAAATTTTTCTCACTAAGACACATTTTCTAAACGATCAGTCCTATTTCAGCTGTAAGATATTGTCATCCGATTTTTAACAAAATTTGCAAATTTGTGTAAAAAGCATATGATTACTAAAATGGCTGAGTTTGAGTTTCTCACTAAGACCCATTTTCCGACCTATGTTTCCTATTACAGCTTTTACAGCTATATGATATAGTCATCCGATCTGGTCGGTTCCGCAAGAGAATAGTTTGTGTAGAAACAGACGGACGGACAAAGTTCAATCGACTCAGCTCGTCGCCCTGATCAAGAATATATATAGTTAATGGGGTCGGAAATGAATATTTCTATGAGTTGCAAACTTCTGGTCAAATTTATAATACCCAGAGATTAAAACCGAAACGAATAACGGTTAGGGTTAAGGTTAGTGTTTTGGCCGATCGTTTGTTAGGGTAACAGTAGTGGTGTCCATAAGAAAACTTAACAAGAGTTAAAACGCAAATAAAAATGGTTCATTCCTCACTCCCATCCATTGTCAAGATCACAGCACAACTTATTAAGTTACGGGCGACAAGTTGTCACGATGACGGCGTGCCAGAAATATGTATATTGTATTTGTGTATGGGATTGAGTAGAGTAGTTCTGTGGATCGAGTTTTCCATAAATTGTACATCTAATCGAAACTTTTACTATAAGAGGAAAACCCGAAACCAATATATTTGTTTCTGTGGTACTGATAACCGGTTATGTTAAAAAAGGTTATGAGAACAATTTTTTTTTTCGGTTATAGTTACGTCTTTGGTTACCAATTTTGAAGTGTTTGTAGGTTTTGGTTTCGGTTTTAATCTCTGATACCCTTTGCAAGGGTATAAATTTACTTATTTTGGAATATTGTGATGTTTATGCGAAATTCAAAATTGTGAATTCAATTTGACAGCGTTTATGCGTTGTCATTTTCATAATAAAAAAAATATTTTTATTTGAGATGGCTCAAAAATTGACCACATAAAGTAAAATAAGTATAATCTATTCACAGCTTCCGAAATGGCCAAAGGATAGAATTCACTTATTTCTGAGTGGCAACTTTTTTTGGAACATTGTGATGTTAAAATAAGCATAATCTATTCACAGCTTTACGATTCTATATCCTAAATTGCCAAAGGATAGAATTCACTTATTTATGAGTGGTAGGTGGCAACTCTTTTTGGAATATTGTGATGTCTGTCTGGCATAAACGAAATATTTTCTTTATTTATAAATAGTTGAAATGCTAAACGTAGTAATATTTAGATCTTTGTCTACGAAAAAAAAAACAAGTCTGACAAAAAAAAAACTGCCAGCTGGGAGTTCAATGTACATTTAATCAAAGAGAATGAAAGAACGTTAAACACACGCATCAAAAGAGAGAGACGGCGTGAGTTTGAGAGAGCCACACGCACAAACAAAGCGAGAATTCTGAAAAAACAAAACGAAAAACGGTCAGAGGGGGCGGCGGAGAGGTAGTAAAATAATAGCAGAGCAACGCCATTGGCAAAACAGGTAACAACAACAACAGGGGAGGGTGCTGCGGAAAGGGAACCAGGCGCATCATAGCCAGAGTTCTTCTAATCATGACACCGGGGTGGGTCGTGGAGACCACAAAGCCAAAGTCGGTACCCCCGCACCGCACCCTATGAACCGCAAAATATTTATTTAACCATTCAGATTCTTAATAACACTTATTCATCATATCACAAAAAGCTTTGTTCGCCGCTGCTGCTGCCGCCGCCGCACACTCATCATCACTTTTTTCACATGAGACATGAGCACGTCCGCCAAGTTCCACGTTTTATTCGTCCTTTGTTCCACTCTTGGTTCACTTGGCGGCACTTGCAAGCAGTAAAATGTTTTGCCTTGAGCAAATCGACTAAATAATATACCTTATTAATATGAATTACTGGCTCTTGCATACACAAAAAATTGATTTATAAACTCCTACTCGCTTCGGTTTTCTGCTTTGCTTTGTGCTCGTTTCTTGTCCGCCTCTAGTGACGTCTCGCTTGCACAGTCGCAGCGGCCTCCGTAAGTAGGGCCAGGTACAAGAAAAATAATGCATTTAAATAATTTATGCATATGACAATTTCTATAAAGGGCTACATTTTATTATAAGAAATGTATAAATAAATTGATATAAATACACGGAAAATGTGTATTTGTTTCTTATAATTTGGCCAGTGCTAAACACTAGGCACGCTTTGGGCATTTGGCAACACTGAGCACTGAGGGCATTGAAACCGAATGAAGCGCACAAAAGGGAAAAGAAAAACCGGACAATATTGAGAGCATCAGCATTATGTACTCATCATAAATGACATGTGGAAGAATATTTGGCCAGCTGGAAACGCTTGGAAATTTCAGTTTTTGGAGCGGACGTAATTCTTTAATTATTAATACGATTTGAGATGTCTCATTATTTGGCCATGTGCACGACGCCATTAATATAACACTAGTCGTCCCTTTCACTCTTATGTAAACGAACAGGGCACAGTAATTACTGCCGCTCTCCAGACACCAGACAGCGAATTTTCCGAATTTTCAAATGCAATTTTCAGCTATAAAAACAACAAGCACCAGAGGAAAATCACAACACCCATAAGCTAGCACACTTGAGCCACACTTTAAACATAATTGCACTTATTTTACACTACTTTTAAAGGTGTAAACAAATTTTCAAAACCGGAGTGGCCTCTACCTCTTTTCTCTGTGTGGCGCAGAAAACTTTGACTGAGCGATTGTTATCGAAACGAACAGTGTTGCTAAATGCGAGCAATTATCGATAGTACAGAGATGCCTACAGATCAGAAATCGTATAAATGTAAACAAATTTATGTTTGTTAAATTAATTTTAATGTTGCAATGTTCAACAGTGAGTTCACTTCATTTGTAAAGAGGAAACCGACAGAGGCACCAGGGGACCCTGTGCCCAAGAAACTCCAGAAATTGGAAAACAAACTAGATAAGATTTTGTTCAATCAAAACGAAATCCTAGGTCTTCTGGGTCAAGTGTCATTGAATACAATTCCCTGTACAACGGTGGATCTACAAGTGGATTTCTTCCCCATCAAGAATGTGGAAGAGCTGTACGAGCTGGATGCCGCCCTTGCCAGTCCCATTAGCAAATATGTAAGTAAAAAAAAACCATCGAGAATTTGTACAAATAATGAAAGTTTATCTTAAGGTTCCCATGATGAAGCGCGTGCTACTACCCGATGGCACCCTACATCCCCTGAGAAAGCGTTTTCACCGACTATTCGAAGAGGAGCTCCTGCTGCAGTTCAACTACGAGGGCATGAGCGGAAAGCTGGCCTTTAAGGATTTCGAAAACATTAATCGAACAATTTTTGGTTAGTATATTTGTATTGGGAAGACATTCCTTTGTTTTGATTGATAATTTTGATTTTTTTTTGCAGAATTCCACAAACGAAATGGCTACACTGAGTTCGAGTATATCAAGGAAATTCGAGAAGCCTTTCGTCTATTTAAAAATCGCTTTTATAAAAATAGATTCGTTGAGAAAAAGAAAAATGTTACACAAAAGACATGGAGCTGCTTTGAACAGGACCAAGAATAAAATGTTGTTCCCATTTACAAAAGAAAACAAACATAGCTGACAAGGTTATAAGTTTGGTGAGGCACTCCTCGGTGGCCTCTGTGGTTTGATAAATCATTCGAATACCGGCAAATAGGGGCAACCAATGTGAAGATTTCCGTCATCTCAGAAAGCTAGTCAAATCATGAACATGCCAGGTTGGAACCACAAGCATGGGTTCTCTGCTGCTACAAATCAACTCACAAAGCGAACATTAGGCACAGAAAAGCTCAAAATTTAAATTTTCAAGTTTACAATAATGCTAAAAAGCCAGCCCTTAGAAACATTTTGTTCAAGTTAAAAAAAAATGTATTGCACTTTGTCTGCGCGTTTTTGTGTTGGGTGTAATCGAACACACATCCCCAGATCCACAATAACAAACTGTAAAGAATGCAAACTGGTTCTCAATCGTACCAACCGCTAATTTCAGTTCGAAAATAGATGCTTCTAAAACCGCAATTAACAGTTTGACCCGGTTCACTTCATCGACGCGATTAATTAATTAAAGCTTCCGCCCTTAGATCAGAATATTTTCACAATTTTGAATTTATTCTTTATAAAAATTATTTTTATCCGATTTCAGTTTATTGTTCTTCATAAGGAGTTTGTTATTGATTTTTTTTGTTTGTTCACAAGATTATCCTACATTTGTTATGCTATTTATAATTTTTAATTTATATTTTATACCCTGTACCCTTTGAAAATGTATAAAAGTGGATCATGAATTTGTGCAAATGTATGTAACAGCCAAAAGGAATCATCTTCGACACTATAAAGTATATACCTAGTGTACTTGCAATTGATTTCCATCCAAATATTGAGTCTTTGAAGATCCCCCTTGTCCGAGCAGTGGACAATTTCTCAATGCATGAGGTGCGCACTACGAGAGACTTCGGCGTTGCTGGAAGGCACAAGGCGGCCATTTCGTAAAAGTTGTTCTACGATTTGTAGCCATTGAATGACCGAATAAAAAGAAGAAAAATGTTTTGAAAAATATTCATTCGTTTTCATTTTATGACCAAAAAAACCGTGTACCAAAACATTTGCGAATACTAGTTATGTTCTTGATCAGCATCAACAGCCGAGTCGATATAGCCATGTCCGTCCGTCCGTTTGAACAAACAGATCTCAGAGATGGTAAGAGACAGAGGCTTGACATGTATGGGACATAAATTTGTCATACTTGAAGGCAGATCAAGTTTATTTTCAATTTTTGCCACGAAAGCAACGCTGGTGCTGCACCGCAAGTTATGACGAAAACCAAGTTCGCTGCTACAGTGCAGCACCAGCGTTGCTTTCAGCTGCTACTGCAGCTACAGAGCATATTACAGTCGGGCTTGACCGACTTTCTTACTTGTTAATCAACAAAATGTCTCGAAAAAGACTCATCTAGGTGATTTTTTTAATGATTTTCCAAATGCTAGTGTTTAATGAAATTTCTCATCACATTCGAGTCTTTTTCGATTCCTCAGTCTGATCAGTTTCGACTCATTTTCGAGTCTTTTTACTCATTTTCGAGTCTTCCCTAAATCGCACATGAAATTAATCTCTTTTTAATTATCAAAAGGGCTCGAAAAAGACTCATCAAGGTGATTATAGTTAAAATGATCTTCCCAATTCTAATTGGGGTACTTCTTCAGCACTCTTACTTCTTTTATATTAAGATTTTAAAGCAATTTGGATGTTTTCTGAAATTCAGACGAAACCGCGGTTCGATAAGCCCCAAAAACCATATTGTAAGACAAAGCGGTGGCTTAAAAACCTCTGTAAGCCAATGAACCGAAACGGTTCTTAATTTCAATTAATAAAAATCCATAGTACAATAACTAGAGTTAGCGCAACCCAAAGTTCCTTTTCAAATTTTTGAACCCCGAGGCTCAACACTCATTTCTGAAATCAAAAACGATTAGTAACATTTTATATTTACATTTTGGTGTTCTTATTTTTTTTGTTTATTAACATTTTATGTTAGTCTTAGAACTTTTTAGCAGTGTTATTTTTAAATTCCAGTACCTTTTACCTTAGCAAGGTCCAAATTTTCATTTACCTTGTCAAAAAGTAAGGTATAAGGTTCTTTAATATGAATGAGAATTTAATTTTAAATGATAGTCTGAGTGGGAAAGTAATGTAATTTATTCATTCTATTGATTTTGTCGATGTGACTATTAAAACAACATCGTCTTGAGCTAATTATTGTTTTGACTCTAAGACGCTTTAAGGGCCGTTTTCTCATGTTCATGTTTTGTGCTACAAATCGAAACTCCATCTAGATTTTGCATCTACGATTGTTTTTGTGCAATTGGTTGTCTGCGCCACGGTCACAGCCGGGAGGGCTGGAATGGTCAAATACTAGGTTGGCAGCACCTCTCCACTCGGCTAAATTTTGATCTTTTTTAGTTGCGCGCCAATTTTAAAAATTAAAGCAAGAATTTTACAGAGAAGGAGAAGGTTTTTCTTTTGGAAGCGACTTGTTACTATGATGGGAGATTAAGCAGCTAGGTCAAATCCTATGCTCACACAGGTAAATAATGTTGGACGAAATTTTCATGAAAATTGGGCTATATAGGCTCAAATTGTGGAACTTATCCGGCCATACTTGATCAAATTACTTGCGTATGGAACCATCAGTTTAATGATTTTAATCACTGTAAATATCTCTAATAAAATAATTGTAATTATCTATTTATCAAAATTGTAGCCAAATTATTTGGATGTATAAATTTAGCTCAAGCAATCGAACTAGGGGCATCAGAATGTGCATGGCTGTAATTTCAGCAATAGTCTTGCAGGTGTTCTTGTATATTATAAGGCACATCCAATATTTTCCATTTTTGGTTTACTTAATAACAATTCCAGACTTACCTGTTTACCTTAGCAGCAGTTGTTCATTGTTTTCAAATATTTTGTCAGTGTGACCATATGCGCGGATACATAAAAATACTTTAATTTGCATAAGAATGTACATGGATTTGAAATCAATGAGGTCTGAAGTGAGATTGCTAACGTAATTTATTCATTCTATTGATGGTTAGTCGATGTGAACTATGAGCAAAGCAACATCGTCTTGAGCAAATCCACCTAGATTTGCAAAAACACCAATATAAGAAAACGGCCTTAAGTCAAGGATATACAGAAAGCTGTCCCACAACTAGCATGGAAATAAGATACATGAACTATCTTTTGAATGGTTCCAAAATGCGATTGCTATTCAGAGTTGATTATAAATGACAGCATTTTATTTAACACACAACAAACCAAATTATATTCTAGGACCCTATCACCAGTAGACTTTGCTATCAGCTTAGTCAGTCAGCTAAGATGTTTTTCCATATCGCTTTACTTCTCATGTATCTAGGCTAAGATCAAGATCAAATACGTAGAACAAGATTAAATATGTAGATAAAGCCATTTGAGAAGTTGACGCGAATGTGGAACTTAATGGTAAATGTTCATTTTTTTTAAAAATATATTGTAAATTATGTCGAAAATTCAAATAATAGGAATTTTAGCCTAATTAGTCGGAAAGAAAAAAATACAAAATATATATTTTTGACGTAAAACTAAAAAAAAGTGTATGTCCCTGTAGAAATTTTGGCAGTCTCGGAACACAGATTTGTTGTACTGATTCCTGAGAATCTTTTGTTCTTTTTCCGTACACTTTTGTAAAAATTTCGATAAAACTTTAAAAGTTTGGTTGGATAGTTCACTTCATTGGGTAAACCTTGCTTTAAAAGGCATTTAAAAAGTACCTTTTTTGTACCTTTAGCTTTACCTAGGTACTGGAAAATTTCGTATACCTTTTACCTTACCAAGGTATATTTTTTGACATTTACCTTGTATCTTACCTAGGTAAGAAAATAGAGTACCTTTCCAATCACTGCTTTTTAGCAGGCTCTAGGTCAGGTTATGTTAGTATTTTGAAAGCGCTTCTGAAGAAATGATGACTAAAAGAAGTATATCTGAAACCGCTGTCTTTGTAGGACCATACATATTTAATATTCAAACAAAAATAAAGGAAAGCTAGCCTCGGTCTAACAAAAACTATGTATCTTGGTAGATATTTCAACATTAGATGATTCTCATTCTAAAAAATCATCAGATATGATGAAATTTTGAATTTTTTTGAAATGCGAAATCACAAAATTTCGATTGCTTGTTAATAATATGTCCATGATCTGGTCTTCCTTAAACCTAATACTACAAATTTCGGTTCTGTGCTTGATTAATTATCTTATACAGAACACTGATCTTGGGTACTGATTCTGCTGGTTCTGACATAAATATTTATATGTAACCTAATTAGGAAGGAATCCAATGCATAGAAACCGCAGACTCGGCTTGCGGAGTCTTCCTTTTATGCCTTACAAACAGCTGACTAAAATTATAATAACCTCTACAACGGTATACAAAATATTTGTGTTAAAAATTTTTCAGTTTTGTCAATAAATAATTGATTGGATTCATCAAAGAATTTGCTTTAGCAAAAACAAAATCGAAAAATGTTGGTGACAGCATAACTCACTGACCTGGAAAGGCCATGTGATACGAGCAGTAGCTACGAATGCAGCTAAGGCTGAGGAGCTTGATTGTCTCCTCAAGGATCGCAATCCTCATAGCGGACTTTCGTAGCGATCCAAAATCCTTGTTTACAAGACCTGGGGTATTCCTCTATGTGGAACTAGAAACTGGAGTCTTCTGTAAAGTTTATATATAAGTTATTTCCCATTGAAAACCTAATCTTTATCTTCACCAAAAAAAAAAACCTCTTTCAAAACTCTTCATCAAAAGATTTTCAAAATGATTGAAGGAACAAAGCACCTCGATAGGTTCGATAACGACCGATGTTGTGTATGGGCGGGCGTTTCGAATTATGCAAATTAAGTTGCACAAATGTCGGTGCAGAGAACTCAATTAGAACCAAAAGCCAAACAGACGACCAGCTTCGAGAGCGGCCAATTGTTACTGCAAACTAGTCGTTGTTGTTGTTGCTGCTGCTACTGCTGCTGTGGTTGCTGTTGTTGTTGTTGTTGTTGCTGTGGTACATTATTTGTTGGCCTAAATAATAGGCCTTGAGGAATCGGAATCGCTTGAGTTGTTTTTGTTGTTGTTGTTTTTTTTTCTGTTTCTGCTGAGCGCGCCAGCGCAGAGTAGCGGAGGGAAACCCAATGCACCACTGTAGGTAGGTAGGTGAGCGGAGCGCTGGCTCGCTCGCTCCCGAGAGGTGGCTTCAGTCAGTGTTGATTCGTCTTTTGGCCCATTCGGATGTGGCCACGGCGTGCGCGTAGCCCGTTACTTCTTCTTATTATTATTATTGTATTATTATTGTTGTTATAATTTAAGCTTTAACTTTTGCTCGTGGCGCTTGCCCTTTCGTTTAAGTTGTTGTTGTTTGTGTTTTGGTGTGTGTTCCAGTTACCACAACGTTACCCCAGAGGAGGTTAGTTGGATAACTCTCGACTCCGAGTTCTTGTAGGCCTGCTAAGTGCACCTGGCTTTGGGTAAACCCACCCCCCTCCCCCTCCCCCACTCCGCTGGCCCCCCACACTCCATTGAGAAACCGAAACCAAAAAAACAAGACCCAAAAGAACTGCAACGAGAGAGGGAGAGAGAGAGAGAGCGGTAACACGGGAAGGGGGTTAGGGGGCGGGCGTCTATTTGGTGGTGGACTGTATCGGTGTGTTAGAATTGCACCTTGTGGTATTTGGAAATCTAAAAAAATTGCCAAATCCAAACGCTTTTTTAAAAGCATTGCAAAACATTCCAGCTGCGCTGAAGGTAAAAAACCGACAAAAAAACGGAAAAGAACAAAGCACAAGGCTAACAGTTTTTGAAATCCATTTCCATTCCATGTATTACGAAATTTTCTTGACTATTTTGGATGCGGCATTGCGACATCTGAAAAATGTTTGGCTGGATTTTTTTTTTCTATGTTATGGATTATGGGCGCCAAGGGTATCACAATATTCCCACACACACGCACACACACACACACACAGCAAGAGTTGGCCAACATATTTACCTACGTCACGCCCACCTGATTTCAGTTGCAATCGCGTTGGCCCAGTTTACGGGCATGCTCCAAGACAAAACTATACTCCTACAAGGTCGATTGCCCATGTATGTATGTATGCGCGTGTGTGTGTGTGCGCCTGTGTGTGTGTGTGTGTTAGTTTTTCTATACCAGTTTCTAAACTTGCCGCAGCCAGTTTCAATTTCTACTGGGATTAATCTGCTTGCAGGTGGCTCGGCTGCTGCAGCTCACCTCTCTCAGAGACTCATTATGGGTGTATACACTGAAAAAAAACTGAGAAAAACAAAATGTTCATTAAAAATATATTTTATGTGATCCAATAGAAATATCTAAATAAAATGGTTAAACTTCTCTTTCGAAATTATATTACGAAAAAAAGGGGGTATAGGGCAAATCGTTTTCAACCCAAAAATGATCCGATAATACGATTTTGATCAGAAGTAAGAAAATCTAACAAATAGCTCTTCAAAATTTCCACCACAGTTCAAAAAAGGTATAAATCAACTCTTGAGATGCCAATCCGATCAAATATACACTCAGCAAATTATTTTTCTATAGAATTCCCTAGAATCGAAATCGCCTAAACATTTAGAAAAAATTTATATTTTTAAGAAAAAGTATTGGTAATTTATTTGGCGACCTTTCTAATGATTAATTAGTGAGTTTAGCTAGCTCTAGGTCCGAAAAAGTTGCGTTTGTTCACAACATTGGTGGTACAATGCATAAATTGTTTACAGTTATGAACAAACGCAACTTTTTCGGACCTAGAGCCAGCTAAACTCACTAATTTTTAAGAAAAAGTATTTCTGATTTTTGAAAAAGTTGCCCTAAAAGTAAATTTTTTAGAAAAAGCTTTCTAAAATTTAGAAAAATATATTTTTTTGTAAATTTTAGGGTGAATTTGCTCTATTACCTTTTCTAATTTTTGATTTTAGAAAATACTTGCTACAAATTTAGGGTATTTTGGTTTTGACGCGACCTCTTGCTTAAGGCTAATAGTGGGTTAAGGAGTCCGTCCGTGTATTCAGCATTTGTGAGAGGTCCCGAGTTCAAGTCCCAGTAAAATGAAGCAAAAAAAAAAAAATTTTAATTCAGAAAAAAAAGGTCGGTTGGTTGGTTAATGGGAGGATAATTATGGGATGGTAGGGGTTATCAACAACAACACAACCACCCCCACCACGTTCGGTGGTCGGGTCCCGGTGATCGTCTCTCCTCTCCTCCCCTTTTATAGAAAAATTGTTCTGAAATTTAGAACACAAATTCTTTTTTTTTTAGAAAATTTCCTTAAAAATAAGGCGAGTCCCCTTTTTTTTTAGGGTGATTTTCTAAAAATTAGGGCGAAAATTACACTTTTTAGGGCGAGTGGTTTTTTGAGTGTATAGTTCAAAATCACAAAGTTCTAGCTAAAGTTAAGGAAGCAAATTGAAAACATTTCCGTTGCTATTTATTTAGACTTTTTCATTTCGAACACAAAAACTATACAAAAACTAGTCCCCAGAACACAAAAATTTTGTTATCTGTCAATTTAACGAATAATTACTTATGTTCCTATTGAAGAGGAAGGCACAATTGGATAAGAATCCAGTTTAATGTCAGATATTTTCAAATTAAACTCTTGGGACTTACAAAGTACGATTAATAAGACGTTATTACCGTATTAGAGGTTTATAATTAAAAGCAACATTGGAAAGAAGGGACTAAGAACTTTTAAATACTACCCCAACTGTCTCACTAAGTCCACGAGATGGATCAAGAATTGGTCAGGCCACATGGTTAGTACCCGACATGCTGGCTAAACTCTAGGGACTGGAATATATCAGGCCACGTGATTAGTACCCGAAATGCCGGCTAAACTATAGGATTTAGGAATATATGCAATACAACGAGGAAGGTTTCCACAAATTTACAAAAATTTCACTTCTGATAATTAAACATTTTCAGAAATAATTTTTCTAACAAAACTTATTAGAAAGAAAATTATTTTTTAGTTTTCAAAAGAATGGAATGGATATAATATGGATTCATTAAAACTAGAACTATACGTCTATAAGTAGAATTTTAACAAAATTCGGACATAATGTACATTTTCCGGTTCGTAAGAGGTTCTATCATTCCAAAAAAACAAGCAAGGGTGCAATCCGGTTCTGAACCAAACCCCGTAGAACCGGTTCGGCTCGCGTTTTTCATTCATTTGAACCTTCTAAATAGCCTTTAACCTCTTAAACCTGAATCCGAAGCGGGTCCCCTCTGCTGGGAAAAAGTTTCGGTTCGCAGAATAACTATAGACATTTTTTTCAGAACTTATAAACTATCACAGTATCGGAATCGGCGCATTATCATTTCAAAATCATATTCAAACTCTGAATATTATGACGTTGAAGAAGAAAATAAAGCATAAATCAATTTGTTAAATGGCAAAACCAATTCTTATATTTATGTACGTAGAAGGTGAGGCAAACTTTTCATTTTAAAGTCCAGGCACTTTTGTATGCCGTAGTTCAAAACTTGAAAGAATGAGGTATATTAAGGTATGTAACAGCTTCGTAAGCTGGACACTTCCTTCTCAACAAAAATATTTTCGATTATTTGACCAAAAAATGACTCAACAATCTGAGAATTCACGAAACAAGTATCGAAGAAAAACCTTATGTTCGATATGCAAAGGAACCGGTCCGAGAAGCGAACCTTAGACTTTCCAAAGGGTTCAAACCACCGGACCGTATGAATAAAAGACACTCTGAAAAGAGTATAAGAGTTTGACCTGAATTTGCTTATAGCTCTGAAAAATTTGGCCCTAGGTTAATGAATGGATTACAGGCGGGCATGCCTATGTACAATTCTATTGTAAACCGAAGTTTTGTAAGTTCGGAATGTAAGTTACCGGGTTGAATTTCCCAATATACCACTCTGAAGACCAATATATTTACAAGTAAATGACCTGAACCTGCCTTAAACTGAGACAAATTCCTATTAAGGACAATGAAAATGGGCTTAAGATTCCCTTATAAACTGTATAAAGTTTCATCAAATCATCTTCTCTCAAAATTGTGATGTAAAGTAGGTGCACTTTTTAAGGCGCAAGTGGAAATTGAGAGAGGGCGCCCCGTTAACCGATTCCTTTTGTTTCTTTTCAAACAGAAACAAAAAATTTCCAGTTTTAAAGGGCGCGACGAGGCCGCAAAGTTTAAACCTAAAAATACCCATACGCCCCGTTAGCTACGTCAAAATATCAATAATGAAATCTGTGTTGCATTTTATATTGTACATCTTTAAGTTCGCTTAATTTGGACCTAGGTTAATACAAAATATTCCAAAATCGACTTTTTTCTTTCTCATCCACATTAGAATCAGTTCAGTTCGATGGATTCAGTAGGTTAGAAGTTAGCTTATAAAGAGCATTGATCCAAATATAAAGAGCATGTTCAAAGATTCGTTCAGGAAGTTGATAACATAGAAATCGAAAGCAGGCGGTCATGCCTATGTCAACAGAGCTCGCCATGATCAACAGCAACTGATGAGCTACATATAATTAAAATCAAAATAGTCGATTGACAGTCTGAAACCTTACTGACCTTGTTGGAATATCGGAAGGATAAGTGAAAACCATTTTGAGTGACCATTTGGGCCTCAGAAAAGTGAAATCTCGATTGGTGCCAAAAACGCTAAATTTCATATAAAAACAGCGCCGCGTTGAAGTGTGTGAAACAATGATATCCGACTATCAAGACAAAATGAAACTCATTATAACTGGAGATGAGACTTGGACCTACTCTTACGAGCCGGAAACAGTCGATCAATCAGCTGAATACCTGAGTTAAAAACCACGTTAAAGTAAGTCAAAAATCAAGGTCATGTTGACAGATTCTTTTTGACTATCGTGGTGAGTTATGAATTTCTTCCAACCGGCCAAACTGTCAACAAAGAACACTATACTGGGTGTTATGCGTTGTTTGAGTAATGCTGTACGGATTTGTATAGAGACAATTCTTGGTTTTTGGATCACGATAATGCACCATCTCACAGTGCACTTGTAATTCGGGATGATTTCGCCATAAAACTAGACCCATATCGTTCCGCAACCATCGCGGCATCAGCTGACTTAGCACCATGTGACTTTTGGCTAGTTGCTAAACTCAAGAGAGCGCTCCGTGGACACCGTTTTGAATCAATAGAAGAGATTGAAATCGAAACGAAGAAGAAATTGAAGGCTGTGCCGGAAGAGGAGTTTGCAGCATGTTTTGAAAATTGAAAAAAACGTCCGGTTAGGGGACTACTTTGAGGGGGATGAAATGAATACATAAATTTTTTGATTTATAAACAAATTCCGGGTATATACTTAAGGGGGTCGGATAAAATAATAATAACCTCTTAAAAATTATAAATATATTGATATGACCGAAAATACAATTTATGATATTTTCTATTATGTTATTGAAATTTTAGCTATTTCACCTAAACTGTTATTTTTTTCAGTGTAAAGGCAGGTGTGTTTGTGTGTGTGATTGTGACACAGAAACCAACTTAAGAAGTATGTGGCAATCACTGAAAACTCCAAAGTTTTAAAGCCAGGTGAGAACATCTGCTCGTTTGAGGGTATTTAGTTCTCAATTTGCTCATCCCTGGTTAAGATGTGCAGTTAGTGGTATCTATGTTTATCCTCCCCCGCCACCACCACCCAGTTCTGTGTGCTCAATTTGGCATTGTGTGTGTGAGTGTGTGTGTGTGTGTGTGAGTGCATCTCCCTGCACTGTGTGGTGCAATAAAACGATGAACGGAACGCACATATTGCGTTGGCGTTGGCTTGGCTGTTGCCTTCTACTGCTGTTGCTGGTGGTGCTGCTGCTGCTTCTGTGTGGATGTTGTTGGTGTTGATGATGATGATGATGATGACGGCAACGTCAAACCGACAGCCGAGGTCGTAGGCAAAGACAGCAGTCACAGCAGCAGCAACACGCTCGAGTAACTGGCGTAGGCAGTCACCAACCAACATCTCTCAGGTCTCTTAAGTTCCCCTCTCCACCTCTCGCCCCACACTACCAAACTAAACCTGTTGACCTAATTTCAAATTCTGCTGCTTGCGTTGCGCAGCAGCAGCAGCGGCTGCGGCTGATCTGTGTTTCTCTCTCTGTGTGTGTGTGTGTGTGTGTGTATGTGAGAGCGCCAACGATTGGCAAATCTTTAACAGTGGCGTTAGGTGCTAGATATCAAGGGGAACGGATATGGAAGAGTAAGAAGGGGAAGTGCTAGAAGAAGATGCCCAACCCTTTGGTTGGTTACAATTGTCCAGATGTTTGTAACTCATAGAAGGAAGAATCTCCGACCCTATAAAGTATATATATTCTTGATCAGCATCAACAGCCGAGTCGATATAGCCATGTCCGTCCGTATAAAAACGAAGAGATCTCAGAGATGGTAAGAGATAGAGGTTTGACATGTATGGGACAAAAACTCATTATACTTGCAGGCAGATCAAGTTGATTCCCGCCCCTGCAATTTGGAAAAAACGTCATATCTCCCACAGTTTTGAAGATAGATCTCTAGACCTTCTAGAGAAATCTAGTAATCAAAATTATTTATCGATTTGCTGAGGGAATGATAAAGATCGGATGAACAATACACAAGTTATGAGCAAAAAAAGTTAAACGGCACCCCCCACAACGCCACTTCCTGCCAACCACCGCTGTGTTTAAACAAACACAATCTTTGGCAGAGAGAGAGACTGAGAGAAACTTAGAGATGAGCGTATAACAGCGTATATAGCGTATGAGCGACGGCATTAACTGATACAGAGTATCTTATAGTCGGGCTTGACCGACTTTCTCACTTGTTTGATGGTGCTTTATAGCCTTACAAAGAACTGAGTTCATCGACACACTCTTGTTCATATAATCCACTTCGAAAGTTGTGAAAAATATTTCAACAAAGACTTTCTCTTGAAATTTTAATTTTAAAGCCAAATTTATTTGTTCACATAGAACTTGAAGATACGAAAAACGTTGGAAATTTTTATTATTTTCCTGTGTAGACGCTCTGAGGGAGAGCTGCAAACTACACTAGGCAACAAGGTCCAGTATATTGCACGGTTGGGGCTGATTAAAGATGAATTTCTTGTGCGGAACACGAATATGTTTTCGGAAATGATCTATCAAGTCTAAATTTTTGGTAAATTAAGCTTAAAATTACTATTCTAAATCTTTTTTTTTACTCTCTTTGATAAATAGTATAATACAATTTCTTAGCTTTAAAATAAATTGTCCCAAACAATTCTACGATTTTCTTAAGCGTGGAAATACCATTTTCCATACATTTTTTTTGACTGCCTATAAGCAGACAATTTTGTAATTTTGAACACATGTTTTCCAAAGTGCATATCTTCGCTTAGAAAAATCGTAGAATTGTTTGAAACAGTTTATTTCAATGTTAAGATGTAGTACTTTTTGATAATATCAAAGAGAGTCAAAACAAAAAAATGGCTTCACCAAAAAACGCGATTAAGAAGAGTCAAAATAGACATTTTAAGCAACTTTTAGCTTAAATTCAAAGACCATTTCGGGCTCAGCACATGAATATAATCTAGAATCACCAACAACTCATTAATACACTGAAAAATGTCTAATTTTGTTGCCTTAGTTTATTTGCATTCACCTGGGCTCAGACTCAAAGTACTTTCCGAACAGATTTGAGGAAAAGCTTGTACGTTATACCATTGTTAGGTCGTCAAGGAAACACGCGAGGCTACTTCCATTATAGAGTTAGCATTGAAATCGGTTTGCGAACCAAACCTTCGACTTTTTGAAGGATTTGAACCTCCGAATAGCTTCGTGAAGCAGTATCAACTCTAACTCAATCTCCGCTTTATTTTTTGGAAAGGGTGATAACGCAAGATAGTTCCCACTATACACTATTGTTAAAGCTCTCTGCTACATTGACAGTTCAAAGATAAATTAAGGGGAAATTAGAACTTTTGAAGCCGTGTCGAGCCCATCAAACCTTAAAATATCTGATGTTGTGCAAAGAACTTCACATGTTGAAAATCGTATAGAGAAAAGTCCGCTCTAATGTACATTTACAAATTTCACAGGTAACCTGAGGTAATTTGGCCTTGCGGGTAACAGAACCGGAAAACCATAAGAGGGGTTTCAGGGTTTCAATCACTCCAGACGTGGGCGGCCACAAGGCAATGTCCAGAGAGAATTCTCAATAATAATATACAGCAGAGTTCCCCAGCCATGGCCCCTGGAGTTCGAACACACTCGGCAATTCACACCGAATGCATTCCAAAGTCATGCATCACTATGTGTTAGAGAGAGAGAAAGTCACATTTTCGCGCTCTCTTCTTGGGGAACCCTGACCTACAGCAGGGCAGTCCAAATGGAGAGCTGAAAAAGATATACCTATCTCTCTCTCTAACACTCAGTGATGCCTGGCTTCTGCAAGCATTCGGTGTGAATTGCCGACTGACTGCGGCTTCCGGTGGCTATGGCTGGCCTTTTAATATATGATACTGCTGAACCGAGTAATGGCCAAATTCTCTAGGTTGCACTTGTTATACTGGGTTAGTCCTCAGTTCTCTATCTCTTGATGTGTAGTGCGATCTTTCCTCACAGTGAATACCTTCTCCTGGCCACTTTTAGTCCTACAGCTATGCTGGCAGCGCTAGAGTGTCTCAGCTAGTCCCATCAACCACTAGAAGATGTCCATATAACATGCGCCAAATAATACGCAAAATGCCTAGTTAAAATTTGCACCCTTTTGGCGTCCACCCCTGGCATTTCCGTCCCAAAACAAAACAGATACAGATATACTACAGTCAACCAGCCAGCCATCAGCAGTCGGCAGTCTCCCCATTCATGTCATACACAGTTTTTGTTTTTTTTTTTTTTTGTACTTCCACCAGCGCGCGGCTATTGCAGTTTAAGTTTGTGCTGGGTTTGTCAGTCAGTTCGTTGATTCGTGCGCGTCGTCATCGTCGTGGTCGTTGAATCAACGGAATCAACGGAATCGTCGGAACCACAACTACGTCACGACCCCGACCGCCTTCCCCAAAAATAAATATTACCATTCCCGGCGATCGACAAGAATTAGAAGAGCTCTTAGTGAAATTTCGGAACGCTTTCGTTGCAGGTGCAAAAACAAATGAGCTAAATTCAAGTTTCAGTGAAAAGTGCGACGATACAAACGAGTGAGTGCATGTAAAATAGTGTGTGTAAAACCGTGTGAGTACAGCGAGTCCAAGTTAAGATTGAGAGCCCAATAATAATGTGCGTCCCAGTAACCACAAGAAATTGCGGTCGCCCGCCTCCGACTGCCTGCCCCAATGCGCTGCTGCTGCTGCTCCACTTGTCGCAGTGACGAAACGTTAAAGTGTGTGTGTGTGTGTTTGTGAGCAGAGAAAATCAAGTGAATCAAAATGAGCGTATAATTAGGTCAACACAACAAAAATTATACGCCAGTGCCACTTACCAAAGAGAGCGCAGAGTGGCGAACAGCGGCAGCAGAATCAGAGCATAGGGGGAGGTAGGAGAAGCGCGGCTGGGGTGGGGTGGTCTATTAGAAATTAATTCACGCGTCTAATGTTAATAAATTGCAATTGCAATTACAACAACAAACACAAGAGCAGAGCAGAGCGCATGCACCTGCAATGAAAACAACAACAAGCAGCGGCATAAACAAAAATGCGGCATGCGCTCTCACTCTCTTACTCTCTCTCTTTCTCTGTGTGGGTGTGTGTGTGTGTGTGTGTGTTTGGCGCTCGGCTCCCACTGAACTATTTTTTGCTGCTTTTCTCGAGATTTGTGGTTGTTGTTGTTGTTTCTGCTGCCATTTGCTTGTTGGCCGTGGCAAGTGTTTCGCAATGAGCGAGCGACGGGGCCGAGCTGCAAGAGCCAAAATGAAATCATCGTGTGCCCGCCGCCGCTTCTTTGGCATTGATACGGTTTGTGGATCGTCGCTGTGCGCGGGAAGGGGATGGGGGAAATTCCTGTTCCACTTTCTATTATGGGAGTAGCGTCGCCGCTGGCGTCGCTGTTAACGTTGTTGTAATAAAAGCAGCGGGCAAAAGTAGCAAAAGAGCACGTAGCATAAAAGTATGTCACCGTGGAAAGTGGTTTGTTTCTCCTCATCCAACCATAAGTCTCTTTCTTAGTTGTTGTTGTTGTTGTTGTCTGTTTGTTCTGCTTCGCGTTTCAACGCACATGTCATTCGGTTGGTGGGATGGGGAAGGGGTTAGCAGGGACACTTTTGGGGAATGGTTCCATCATTGATTTCCCTGACTCATTTCTCATCTGTCAGGCTCTAGAAAACCGGTAGGCCCCAAAATGCTGTTAAGGTCAAATCTGTTATATTTTTATGGGCATTTTTGCATATGTTAATGAAAAACAACAACGCACAAAAGATGTGCGCTGCGATGCGATGCGATGCGAACCATTCCCCTTCCAATGGTCAATGCAATGATTTATAAGCTCCAAATTTGAATTTGAATGTGGATTGAATCGTGAGCTTTAAGGCCAGGCCAAAGATTCATTTGGCCTACAAAAAAAACCAACGCACACTGGACTGGAATACACAGAAAAAGACGATTAAAATGTTTAAGGATTCTTTGATTGCTTTCGGTTGCCTTTTGATTGAGGAGCTTAATCAGGTATGGGATTCATTGCCTGCTTTTGGGAGCGCTTAACACTCATAAAATAATAATACTTGATTTTAGATAGGTTTTTTTTTTCAAACAAACGTTTTTAAACTACGTTCTAAAGTGAAATTAATTTAAATTTTGCTTGTTGGAGAATGTTCAGTTCAGTGGATCACTTCCAAAATATGGTCAGTTTCCGAATCTACGAACCATAATCCTATTGAAAATTTAAATTTAAGAGTTTATAAATAATATAACACTCTAAGCACTGCGAAAACTTAACCGTTTTTTGAAAAGAAGAGGACAGTAAGATCAAAACATGTAATCAACAAAGAAATCGTGAAAAAGGTCGTGATATAATGGCTGTCCCACCCAAGATACTTGACAAATCTGGCTATGATTTTTTAGCTGAGACAGGAACCTATCCATGTGCACTAGATTGGACCTTCTGAGTAAGAAATTTTGAAGGTCATGGTCTCACCTCGCTATCTGATGCTTTTTGGTATCGAGTTTTAACTGGCGCGTATAGTCTCTAAAGTTTTTGTGAATAACTCATACGCAGTGTTGCCTATTATGATATATATTCTCTTGATTTATAAATAGTCGGAACTATTTGAATTTGAAAAATGCAGGAAAGCTAACTTCATTCAAAACAAAAAAGTTTTTCTCACTAGAACTACTTTTTCGACTGATCCTTCCTATGGCAGCTATACTTTATAGTCATCCGATTTGAATCAATCTTGGCAGACCTGTGTGGTAGCATATAGTATTGATCAGTAACAAGTTTGGGAGCGTTAGCATAGAAAACAAAAAAGTTTTTCCTACTAAGACTTTTTTTCAGACCTAACTTTTGTATGACAGCTATGCTTCATAGTTGACCCATTTTCATCAAACTTGGTGGAATTGTGTAAAAGCATAGAAAACTTATAAATACGAGATGTTGGGGACGTTTGCGCTGAAGACAAAAAAGTTTTTCCCACTAAAACTACTTTCTCGACCGATCGTTCCTATGACAGCTATATGCTATAGTCATCCGATCCGGCCGGTTCCGACAAATGTGCAAGGTATTCGTACCAAAAGACTTGGTGCAAAGTGTGGTTAAGCTTTAAGCTTTGAAACTGACGGAGTAGATAACATAGCTACATCAACTCAGCTCGTCATGTTGATCAAGAATATATATACTTTATGTGGTCGGAGATGCTTCCTTTTATGCGTTACAAACATCTGGACAATCAAGGGTTTAAAAATCATAAAAAACTACTACTTTATGTTATTTCTAAAGATGTCAGCAATTGGATTGAACTAATAATTTCGTTGTAAAAATTTGTATTTAATAAACGTGTATTATTCAAAATTTTAATTATTCAATTCATCAATTGTAAATTTTACAACAAATATTAGCTTGGGGAATGGCTGAGACCTACTTTTTTCCATTTTGTTGTTCTGAGGTTCGACCTAATGTGCACTCAGAGAGAAAAAAGAAAAAGAAATTGGTTTGCAAAACGCTCGAAAAATCTGTCGGTGTCGCAGAACTTTAAGAGATTTCATTTTCTTACACTGA